>LPNX011055068.1:13475-262612 GCA_001517045.1 Pseudotsuga menziesii | reverse complement strand
GCCTAACTAAATGCAGGGGCGGTCAAGATGCAGGGAGCGGTCACAAAGTGATGCGCAGGTTCTTACCTCTCGTCTTTTGCTCGCAAGCAACCAAACCAGATACAAAAAGAAATGAACTAACTATCTAAACTATCCCTAGGGAGCAAGATTTATCATTTCGAATGAGCAATACATTTTCACATACATTAAAAAGAAACAAAGATAGCTGATACTTCTTCCAAAGTACATGAATGCTTACATATATTTAAATAACCAAATAGCCAATCATTTTATAACAACATTTATTGCTCAGAGTGAAAAAAATATCCCAGAAACATACTGAAGAACATTTAACCAGAACATAGGTTTAGAACATTAAATACTCTTACAGTAAATGAAAACCAGCTGAAAACGAAATAGTTCCTCTTCAACATTATTCATTGAGTTGCATTGATACATTCCACTTTACACTCTCTCCGATAGACAAAATTGCAGTTTTTTCTTGCAAAACGAAGTAGTTCCTCTTACAAGCAAACATCTCCAAAATTTTCCAAGGGAAAAATCCCTTTCTAAGTGCCTCGTCCCTCTATTTAAACTATAATTACAGAGCGTTTTGTTTTCCAGACGCATGGTCTTTTGGTTTCTCAAACTCTTTACATTCCGATCTTTTGTCATTATGTGATCATGACAACTTGGTAACTGATCCGTTTCTGGGATCACGCCTTTACAGCTCCGGAATTCGTCTTCCATTTGCCTCTTTTCAGTCATACCTCTACCAAATGGGTTAGTCTTTTTTCTCGCCGTGGCAGATTGAACGGTCGCCTGGAAACTACCTGCATTCAAATTAAGAGCATGATTCAAACGACAAATATCATCAATTAACCAATCCACAAGGAAATGGTCGAGCGAACCCCATATGGGCCTGGCAATATTCTATGGTCGCCGGAGGGAAAAACAAGTTGGCAGTTAGAGAGAAGCGAGTTCGGGAGCCTGGGGAAACAGCCAGCCGCAATGTCGAGTGAAGTTTAAGTCGCAGCCAAGCGAAACGCGGGCGGGAGGTGCCATGAGTCGGACGTCGGACGGTTTTAGCTTCGGAAGCCAGAAGACTTTAGCAGCCGCAACGGCGGAGGAGGAGAGCTAGAGGGCACGCGGAACGGATGGGAAACTAAGTCACGTCGGAAGAGACTCAGATCGGACGCTGGCTATCTCTTCCCAGCCGCAACGGCGGGCGAACAAAAGCTACGGACAAGCGATTTACAGTTAACAAACATCGGGCATCGGACGGTTTAGGAAATCGGACGAAAGAAAAGTCTAGGAGCCGCAACGGCGGAAGGCTCGAAACTTCGCAGCCCCCGATCCAGTTATTAAAAGAGGCCCGCTTATATGGAAACTTAAGTATTTGAGCAGTGCTAAGGATCGGCTGTAACCAAAATCGTTTCTTTTCACAGAGGACGCACTGAAGAACAACAAAATTTCTTCTCTTTGACCACATATTCACGACTCAAACCCAAAATATGAACACGGCATACATAAATTACTGACATCCACCTTCAGAGAAACGGAAGAAAACACGCTCAAGGAGCTCAATGATCAAGCCATACAAAATTAATGAGGAGGGGCCCAGAAATTAAAACATTAATTTGGGGGGGGGAAACAGTTGCGGAAACAACATAACTTGGGCCTGATATTCTTCTTCTGTAGAAGAAAGAGGAAGAGATTTTTGTTTCTTAGAAGACCAAGTGACAGGTCCAGATCCCAGACTGAAAACATAACCTGTAGTAGAATTATTATCATAAGGATCATCGTCCCAATTTGAATAAGTGAAACCAATCAATAAAGGATCCCCCCTATATTGTAATGAATCCCAAACTGAATTTTACTTTGAATATATCGAAATATTCTTTTTGTTTCTTTTAAATGAATTTCATGGGGTGTTTTCATATAGTGGGAAACACAACCAATGAAAAAATAAATATCAAGACGATCATGAGTCAAGTATAAGAGATTATCAAGAAGCTAACGATACACGGTGGCATCTACTTCAGGTGAAGTGCGAGTGGTAGAAAGTTTGACTCTGAACTGGAAGGGAGAAGGGCTTGGTTTACAATCTTCCATGTGAAAGCGACCGTGAAGAAGGTAAGAAGCATACTTAGACTAAGAAATAAATATTCCTTCTCTGGTTTGAAATACTTGGAGAACAAGAAAATAATGCAAATGTCTTAAGTTTCCCATTTCAAAGTTTCTCTTAAGACTAGATTTTACATGACTTAAAAGATTAGGGTCACTACCAGTAAGAATAAGATCATCAACATAAAGAACAAGGATGATGAGAATGTTTCCTACTTTCTTGGTATATACATTGGGGTTAGGATGACATCTAGAAATACCAGTTTTAAGGAGAAAGCTATTCGTTTTGGAATACCAAACTCGAGGAGCTTGCTTAAGGCCATATAAGGATTTATTAAGGCGACACACAAGGCTAGATTCTATAACACCCCAGTTTTGACCCCATTGCATTAATGTATATGATGCATATATTGTAATTAATCGTGGTGTGGAGATAAAGGAAAAATCCCCTCCATCAGTTTATCATGTTATGTTCCAGCAATTAAAATCGTTGCCGAAGGTATATTTCGTGCTAGCCGACACAATATAATTTTGTCATCATGTAAATATGCAATTTAATTAAAAACCCCAACCAGCTATGTCTATGCAACAAATAATGAGATGGGGGCATGATTTTCCTAAGGAATAGGGAGGTAAATTATTTAAACCTTTGGGCCAATGGGGAAAATCCAAGTGTCAAAGAGAGAACCCATCAAACCCTCAACTACCCATTTTGTATTTTTCCCCAATCATTAAATTCTGCGAGAATGTGGTTGAGTTAGTTATTGCATGGGGATGGGAAGAGTATGGGCAACAATTTCGAATTTGGGAAAAACCCATTTTTGGGGAAAATCAATTTTGACTTTTGGAGCAAGTAATCACCCAGAAATGCATGCCATTTGCCCACACACCCATGTTCTTCATTTTGCTCATGCAGGGAATCTTGGGAGCTATTCTTACCTCCACGATTTTGCTGGAGGTGTGTTTTTCCCTCACGTGGTAGTCATTTCCTCATTCTCCTGAGCTATGGATTCGTTTTTGGTAATGATATGTGGTTGGGTTCTTTTCCCCAACGTTCTATTGCATTTCCCCAACATTTATCAAGCTGAAAATCGTTTTTGTGTTCTCAGCACTGTAATTGTGGTGTATGGAATTTGTTTTTGGCCATGTTAGGGCCAAAACGTCCCTGGGATACAATTTTTTGTAGTGGGTTGTTCTTACTCTCCTTGGAAACTAATTTTGTGGCTGAATTGTTTTCCTCAACCCATAAATGGTGTATGTTGATGGGTATGCAATTGGTCTTTGGACTGTGTAGGAGTGGAAAGGAGTGTACTTGATAAACCTAGTGTTTTGCAGGAGCCTCATAGATAGATCTAGAGGGTTGGCTCTCTTCTCTACACCCCCTAAATAGCACTGGAAGGGAAGTTATGTCCCGAGGGACTGTACAGTAGAGAAGGGAATGATTCCTTGTGTTGGGTGTGTTTGGATGTCTTAGGAGTCAAGATAGTTCTGGTGAAGGCATCCTTAGCTCTTCAATGAGCCCACTATCTTAGCAGATAGTACTTCCATCTCCTGATAACCTGACAAACCCAACTTGTTGGCTTGGTTATGTGTTGTTGTGTAGTATTGGTCTGATAAACCCAACCTTGTTGGCTTGACTGACTTTTGACATATAATTGGCTATGTGTGAGCCTGCTTAGTTTCCTTATTCCTTGGGGGATCATGCCCAGCTCGGGGGTGGCAGTGTTGCTGAGAGATTAAGGATCACACTAGCCTATGGTTGGGTGGAACGTTGCAGCGACATAACTGGTTGAGGGGAATTCTTCTTCATAAGATAAGTATTCCTGTATTAAAATCCCTGCAATTTCATTTGTTAATGAATTACAATGAACATGCTGAATGCTAGAATGTATGGTTTTGCTTCCGTTGTATGGTAATAATGTATGCATGTTTTAGTTTCAAATAATTTCATTTTTTATGTGTATGTTCATGGGGCTAGTTTATCGGGTAGTTAGCATTATGGTAGCATCCTCTTAGCCGGTCAGAGGGTCGGGGATGGTACAGAGTCATTCTAAACATATCTAGGAAGTTATTCCATGTAAATTTCCTCCTATAAATCACCATGTAAGAATGCAAAATTGACATCCAATTGATGGAAATCCCATTTATGTAAGGCTACAAGGGAAAGAACAAGGTGTATGGAGTTCATTTTTGAGACAGGAGCAAAGGTTTCATTGTATCCAATTCCTTCAACTTGGGAAAAACCTTTGGAAACTAACCTTTCCTTAAGCCTTTCAACACTTCCATCTGATGCATAGTTAGTGTTGTAGACCCATTTACATCTAACATATTTTCTAGTTTTTGTAATAAGTACAAGATCCCAAGCATTGTTCACCATTAAAGAACGATATTCTTCATCCATAGCTGCATTCCATTTTGGATTCCCTGAAGCTTCTGCAAAAGTATCTGGATCATGATTATCTGAAACTTGAGCCAAAAGAGAAGAGGCTCGCTAGAAATTAGAACGTGTTTGTCATGGATCTCTAGGATCACTAGTAAGATCACTAGTTGCTTCACATGTTGAACGGACCCATCAAGGAAGCAGTTGTGTTTTTGCAATTGGAGTAAAATGAGAAGGCAAAGGTGCATTTCCATCCTCACTATCATCATCATAAACTGGAGTTGGAAAGTTGTGAAGGATGTTGGTAGTAGAAGAAGGAACAAGCGCCGAATTAGTATTGCAAGCCATAGATGGCACAAATGTTGAGTTAGTCTCATAGGCCAAGACATTTCATGCAATTTAACATATCTTATAATAATTATATCACGAGAATGTGGTTGAAGAAGTCTATAACCTTTTACATCTTCATGATATCCAACAAATATGAATTTTTCACTTTTAGGATGCAATTATTTCTATTTTTTTATCTGAAATGTGAGCACACGCTTCACTACCAAACACATGGAAGTGACTTACATATGATTTAATTTTACTCCATTCTTCTTCCGGTATGATTAACTATGTAATTTTCACAATTTATGGATTCAGATCTTAACTTAAGGATTTGGTGACCATCATGAATACTTCTCCCTTAAGTTTTAGGAAATAAACCCAAGTGAGTATGGGTTAATCATCAATGAAGGTTACGAAATATTTGAAACCTGAAAAGGAAGTAAATGGAAGAGGACCACACAAGTCACTATGAACATGCTCCAAAGGGGTTGAAGAGTGCTAAGAGGAACATTTTTCAAAATTGTATTGATGATGTTTTTCAAGTACATAACCAAAATAGACACCATCCCTACAAGATACCATCATAAGACATGTCACCATATTTGCTTTACATAGTTTTTGCAATGAGAGATAATTTAAATGTCCAAATCATTCATGCCAAAGTTTGCTCAAGTCATCACTATGAGCAACAAAAAATGCAGGAAAATATTATGACCGAAAGTTGTTAAATTTGTACAACCTGTTAATATTATCAGCAATTCCAGTAGCTAGGACATGCTTAGGATCTTTAAGATCCTTGATTACAACTTGGTGAGGCGTAAATGTTACAGTTTTACCTTCACCAAAATGAGTGATTTGATAGACTGACAACAAATTGCAGGAAATTCTTCAAACACATAGTACATAACTAAAAGTACCATTATCTACTGAAATTGTTCCAGATCCTACAACACTTAGAGATATATCATCACCAATAAATATTTGTTTGGTGTTACATTCATGCATAGTAGAAAATATGTCTTGATCCTTATCCATTTGATAAGATGCTTCAGAATCAACATGCCACTCATTTGAAGTAGAAGAAGAATATGTAGTATAGAAAAACAAAAAAGTGCAAAGTGCATGTCCATGACATGTAGATTCTAAAGACGAATCAAAGCTCGTGTGGTGCTTCTTCATTGCTACTTTCAAAGTTGTCAACTTCTTGAAACATTTAGGTTCATCATGATTATCTATCCTGCAATAGTTGCAATGACACTCAGTCCTTTTACCTTTTGGATTGGTTCCTTTGTAATTTTTTAAAGAATGAGCTAACTAAGATGGTTTGGGACCCTTGTTTGTCTTATTATTATGAGGATTTTTATTCTTGGGATGCTTGTACTTTTCTTTTTGTTGTGCCATTAAGGCCTTCCCGGATGTACCTGCATTGCTAAGCATTCCAATATGTATGATCTTATCTTTCTCTCTAATTAAGGATTCACAAAAAGGATTCAAGACTAGGCTCTTTATATCTAGTTGGATCCAATGATTCTTTCATGGAGTAAAATGTATACCCAAAAACATAATATTTAGGTCCAATTTTGGAAAGAATATGATAAATGCATTTCTTGTTTTCCCTTGTAATTTTTCATTTTGCACATAAGATTCTAAGAGTTTTGTAACTAGATAAATGAACTTGAATGCAAGAAAAATCACTTGGATTTAAGGAATTTAACTCATTTTCGAGATGATGACCTCGAATTTCATTGTTTTTACCAAACACAACTTCCAATTTTTCCCTAGCTTTATCTGGTTCATTAATTTTAGTTAGGTAGAATCGCAAATCAATAGAGATTTAAATCCCAATCAATCCACGAACTTCATCATATTTATTTGCCCATTTTATTTTCTTATCATCATCAGTGGGTTTTGTTTCTTTCCTCGAGGTAATTCCGTAAAGTCCTCTACTTCATAGAACATCCTCCATGCGATATTTCCATGAGAAGTAGTTAGAACTGGTAAGTAGAATGTGATATGGGGTGGTCATACTGAAAAAATTAATGTCTTCAAAATATAAACCAATGGTTTGGATGCAAAGATCTTAAAAAAAAACAACACTGAAAACTAACTCAAGATAAGGAAGTTATGTTTGATTGAAGAATGGTTGAAGATGACCGTAAGAGAGACATGGCAGGTATATGATTCACCCAACTAAAAAAAAGACCCCTCTTCCCAAGCTTAAAATTTTAAACTCACTTTACAATAATGTTGTTTTATGTGAACCGCTTTTGTAAAATAAGTGAATTTTACTTTTACAATGATGTTACTTCAAATATTGCATGCTAACACTAAATTACTTTAAGTGACTCAATTTTATAATTCAAGTGAGATGCACTTTTACAATAAAGTAACTTAAAAATAGAAATTACATGCATTTTTAGAAAAGTAACTAACAAGAATACTTGAACTCAATATCACTTAATGAATAAAGCAACTTTTAACCAAGTGAACTAATATTAAAAGGTACATAAAAGATGGAAATGAGGAATGTTTTTTTTTACTCTTCTGTCTCAAAGTGTGTGCTTGCTTCTTTTCCTGCAAATCACTTCACATAAACCAAAACTACAAAAAAAAAATATGCCACACTTTTGGGATTAGTCGTCATTAGCTTACCTGAAATGTCTATGTTTTCCCATTGTTTCTGATTTATCGCGATCGCACAAGGTGCATGACAAATAACATACACATTAGAGAAAAAACCTTTTCCTTATGTTTCTGATTTTCCATGATTGCACAAGGTGCGCAGAAAAGAGCATATGTAGACAGGGAATGCAATAATCTGAAACCAAAAATAAAGCTAGATCTTAAAAGAATATGAGAAATTATTATAAAATAAAAATAAAAAACGTCATTGTAACAATATACCTTCATATCTAATGAAATGGTTGTATATGGAAAAAATGGAAACATTTTTCGATCAAATGAAAACTATTTTCCAATGGAAACAACGCTCTGTATACAATGGAACACCTCTCATAGCCCAAAAATGCACAAAAATTTTGGAACAAAAAACCCTTTCAAATCTTCGGCAACATCGGTTCAAGATATAGATCATCAATGTCCCTCTGCATAGCTTTTGGAGATGAAGGGGGTGGACAACCTTGAGCATAGAAAACCCCTAGAGCTGGGATACCATTTAAATTGAGTTGAATCCTGACGCCCACCCAATAACAAGGGACCTATAGGAAGAACCTGTACTACAAAAAATGAGTCAAACAAGAAATTGATTTGTGTCTGGTGCAACTTAAAGGGTTTCTCTATGCTCACAACTAGCTTTCTGGTTGTGTTAAGGAAGGGGTTCCCTGAACGAACAAGAGATGATTCCTCTAAGTAGTAGGATTATCAACCAAATATCCTCACTTTTGGTTAGAGCCTATACCTCCTTTGCGTGCAGCCTATAGATAGATTTCTAGTTGTGTCAAGGAAGGGATTCATTGAATGAACAAGAACCGATTCCTCTCAGTAGTAGGATTCTCAACCAAATCACCTTGCTTTTGGCTAGTAGCTCTACCTCCTCTGCACATGGACTATATAAATATTTTTGGTTGTGTCAAGGAAGGGGTTCGCTGAACGAATAAGAGATGATTATTCTCAATAGTAGGATTCTCAACCAAATTAATCACCCTGCTTTTGGTTAGCGCCTTTACCTCCTCTGTGTGTGGCCTATAGCTATATTTCTGGTTTTTTCAAGGAAGGGGTTTGCTGAACGAACAAGAGACGATTCCTCTTAGTAGTAGGATTCTGAACCAAATCCCCCCGCTTTTGGTTAGCGCCTCTACCCTTAGGTTTGTGATATCGAGTTGGAAATAGCATGCAAGGGTATCGAAATCATAAGGTACCACATCATGAAACATTGTTTATTCACCTAAAAATAACTTTAAACTTTTAGGAAGACAACCATAAAGAGCTACTAAAACATGTTAAATGATGACAAGAAAATCCTGCTCCGAATATCAGTTACATAATAAGTCAACAAGTAACAAGTTAAAAATAATACTAAGATATTTTTCAGTAGTTGTTGAATGTAATAGCCGTTGGAAAAATAAAATATACATATTATCTTCATAATATTCAATTCAATACAATTAGGCAACCAATCTTCTATTCATTACTTCTTCCATAATAATAAATTTAAATAAGGTAAATGAGGCCAAGGATGAGGATGAGGTTGATTATGATGATGAAGATGGTGACAATGATGATGATGACGAAGATAGTGATGAGGATGATGATGATGGTGTTGATGATGGCGATGATGATGATGATGATGATGATGCTAATGAGGAAGACAGTGAGGATGAAGATGATGATGATTATGATGATACTATTGATGATTATGATACCATTGATGATCATAAAGATGAAGATGATGATGGTTGTGATTATTCTAATGAGGATGAACACGATGATGATGATGATGAATATGAACATGACGACGATGCTGTTGATGATAACATTAATGATGATGATGATTATAACATTGACGATGATGAAGCCGAGGATCAGGATGAGGTTGATTATGATGTCGATGATGAAGATGGTAATGATGACAATGATGGCGATGATGAATATGGTGATGACGACGATGATGATGGTGTTGATCATGGCGATGATGATGATGATGATGATGATTATGATGATGATGATGATGATGCTAATGAGGAAGATGGTGAGGATGAATATGATGATGACTATGATGATACCATTGATGATCATGATGATTATGATACCATCGATGATCATAAAGATGAAGATGACGATGGTTGTGATTATTCTAATGAGGATGAACATGATGATGATGCTTGCAATTATTCTAATGAGTATGAAGATGATGATGAGGATGACGATGAACATGATGATGATGACGACGATGATAACATTGATGACGATGATGATTATAACATTGATGATGATGAGGCTAAGGATGAGGTTAATTATGATGTCGATGATGACGATGATGAAGATGGTGATGATGACAATGATGATGGTGGTGCTGATGATGGCGATGATGATGATGATGATGATGGCGATGAAGAAGATGGTGATGATGACGATGATGAAGAGGATGAATATGGTGATGACGACAATGATGATGGTGTTGATGATGGCGATGATGATGATGATGATGCTAATGAGGAAGATAGTGAGGATCAAGATGATGATGATTATGATGATACCATTGATGATGATGATAATTGTGATACCATTGATTATCATAAAGATGAATATGATGATGGCTACGATTATTCTAATGAGGATGAACATGATGATGATGATGATTGCGATTATTCTAATGAGTATGAACATGATGATGATGATAACATTGATGACGATGATGATTATAACATTGACGATGATGAGGTTGATTATGATGTCGATGATTACGATGATGAAGATGGTGATAATTACGATGATGAAGATGGTGATGGCGACGATGATGATGGTATTGATGATGGCGATGATGACGATGATGACGATGAAGAAGATGGTGATGATGAGGATGATGAGGATGATGAAGATGGTGATGATGATGTTGATGATTGTGATGATGATGATGATGATGATGCTAATGAGGAAGACGGTGAGGATGAATATGACGAGGATTATGATGATACCATTTATGATGATGATGATTATGATACCATTGATGATCATAAAGATGAAGATGATGATGGTTGTAATTATTCTAATGAGGATGAACATGATGATGATGATTGTGATTATTATAATGAGTATGAACATGATGATGTTGACGAGGATGAACATGATGATTATAACATTGATGACGATGATGATTATAACTTTGATGATGATGAGGATGAGGATGAGGTTGATTATGATGTCGATGATGACGATGATGAAGATGGTGATGATGAATATGGTGATGATGACGATGGCGATGATGATGGTGACGACGACGACGACGATGATGATGATGAAGAATATGGTGATGATGATGATGATGAAGATGGTGATGACAACGATGATGATGGTGTTTATGATGGTGATTATGATGATGATGATGCTAATAAGGAAGATGGTGAGGATGAATATGACAATGATTGTGATGATACCATTGATGATGATGATGATTATGATACCATTGATGATCATAAAGATGAAGATGATGATGGTTGCGATTGTTCTAATGAGGATGAACATGATGATCATGATTGCGGTTATTCTAATGAGTATGAACATGATGATGATGATGATGAGGATGAACATGATGATGATGATGATGATAAAATTGATGACGATGATGATTATAACATTGACGATGATGAATATGGCAAGGATGATGACTATGATGGCGTTGATGATCATGATGATGATGCTGATGATGACGATGAAGAAGATGGTGATGATGATGACGATGATGAAGATCATGATGACGCTGATGATGATGGTGTTGATGATGGAAATGATGATGGTGATGATGATGATGCTAATGACGAATACAGTGAGGATGAAGATGACGATTATTATGAAACCATTGATGATAATAAAGATTAAGATGATGATGGTTGCGATTATTCTAATGAGGATGAACATGATGATGATGATTGTGATTATTCTAATGAGTATGAAGATGATGATGATGATGATAATGATAACATTGATGACTATGATGATTATAACATTACTGATGATGAGGTTGAGGATGAGGATGAGGTTGATTATGATGTCGATGATGATGATGATGAAGATAATGATGATGACGATGATGAAGATGGTGATGATGATAATGATGATGGTGTTGATGATGATGATGACGATGATGATGATGATGATGGTGATGGTGAAGATGATTATGATGATGAAGATGCTGATGAGGGCGATGATGGCTTTGATGATGGCGATGATGATGATTATGATGATGCTAATGAGGAAGACGATGAGGATGGATATGACGATGACTATGATGACACCATTGACGATGATGATGATTGTGATACCATTGATGATCATAAATATGAAGATGATGATGGTTGTTATTATTCTAATGATGATGATGATGATGATGGTGATGATGACGATGATGATGGTGTTGATGATGGTGTTGGTTATGGTGATGATGATGATGATGATGATGATGATAATGAGGAAGATGATGATAATGAAGATGATGATGATGATACCATTGATGATGATGATGATTATGATACCATTGATGATCATAAAGATGAGGATGATGATGGTTGTGATTATTCTAATGAGGATGAACATGATGATGATTACGATTATTCTAATGAGTATGAACATGATGATGATGATGAGGATGAACTTGATGATGATGATGCTGATGATAAATTTCATGACGATGATGATTATAACATTAACGATGATGAGGCCAAGGATGATGTCAATTATGATGATGATGAAGATGATAACGCCAACAATGATGATGGTGTTGATGATGGCGATGATGATGATGATGATGATGATGACGATGATGAATATGGTGGTGATGATGATGATGATGATGATGAATATGGTGGTGGTGGTGATGATGATGATGATGATGATGATGATCACGACGATGATGAAGATGGTGATGATGAAAACGATGATGGTGTTGATGATTCTAATGAGGAATATAGTGAGGATTAAGATGATGTTGATTATGATGATGATGATTATGATACCATTGGTGATCATAAAGATGAAGATGATGATGGTAGTGATTGATCTAATGAGGATGAGCATGATGATGATGATGATTATAACATTTATGATGTTTAGGATTATAAAAGTGATGATCATAACTCATCATCAATATAATTATCATCATATTTTTCATATGACTCAACATATGTATCATCATCTAGTCTAGAATCTCTATCGTTTAAAGGATCGCTCATATCAGCATCATCATCAACATCATTTTTTGTTATATATTCGTGATCAATATCATCACTGAGTACTAAATTGTCTGCTATGTCATTTGGATGATCAACTTCTTGATCGACTTATTCATCTGACACATTTGCAGCGGCCAACTACACTTGATATGCATCACCTTCTTTTTCGAAATTGTCTTCTTCCTCTGCATTATAGCTGAGCCATCTTCCTCTTGGATCATATCTAAGTATGTATGACCAACCTAGTTTACCTGACACCTCTAAGTAAGAGACATTCCAAATGCAAGGAAGATCGATATTTTTTGCTAAATTTGGAAGATACTGACTAATGTACACCATGTATTGATACATAATTGATATGCCATATAGCTCTGCATAATAGAACCCTCAGGACATGCTCTTTGTCTAAAAAAATCCTTCAATGACTTCAAATAAATTTCCACCGTCCACATTAATCTTGTGTGTAAAGTTCCACACAATTCAATCTCCTCAACTTGGTGTATGAGATAGTGTTCTTGTGCATTGAAAAATATTAGAGGTAAATACTTCTGCATTTCACACATTAGACAAGGATTTTCTCTATTCCAATACCTAATATATTCTTTATGGACTTTTTTGATGAAATCCACCTACAAATGATGTAAGAAAATAATGGAGATAAAAAAGATTGAGGCATATATAATAAAGTTCCAAGTTGTAAAACACCATATGTGAATAATATATGCAACAAAGTGAGCAAACATTTTCATGCATATAATTGTTACTTACTTCATGTATTTTCGAAGATGATATATAACTTGTTTTATGTTGTCGTCAAATCTACCTGGGAGAGATAGAGGTAGAACGTACTCTAACAAAAAGAAAATCATTTTTTATTTCCAAATAAGAGACAACAATTACTAAAAAGATGTACAAAATGGAAATTATATACATAAATAATTACCTTAATGAATGTATGCCAGTCATGAGTTTTAACACCACCAAAATCACCTTTTTTCGTTAAGATATTTTGTATGTTCAACGAAAACCCCATCAGAAACCTTATTTTCTGAATGACCTCTTTTATATCATTGATTTGTTGCTTTTTCAATAACCATGAAAGACTAATATTTTGGTCCCCCTCTTCGACATTGGAATTAATTACACTTAACAATGTGTTATTGGCTTCTCCAATGTCACTACAAATTTTTTGAATTTTATCTTTGTCAGTCCTTCCATCTAATATTCTCCATATCATTTATGTTACATCCTTCCCGATATGCATTGTATTGAACAAATGAGCTATTTTTAGGATCTCGTAGTAGGGAAACCTACTGAATTGTATGGGATAACTCTTCATTCCTCGTGGAATCCCATTCATGCCTTCATGACATTCATTATTAAACATAAACAAAAGCACATTAACAATAATTAATGACACCCATGGTAGAGAAAATTCAATAAAAATATTAAATTCATAATATTACATATTTATATGCTACATATACAATTTTCATACCATGAGCATGTCTATTATATTCCAACTTCAATAGGTGAGGTGTCATTCTTCATGGTTTCTTCCCATTCTCTTCTTTACCATTGAATTTTGTTTTCTCGGTAGTTCGATACCTATGGTTCTTAGGGAGGAAGTTCCTATACTCATTAAACACCTCCTTTGATAAAATTTTTGAATGATGAGATTTTATCCTAGAACCACAGACTGGACATGCAAATTTTATCTTTGTTTGAAGACCTACAATATATATGTATTAATGTTATATAAGCATCAAAATCCTATTAATTTAAATAAAAAATTCATGATATTTACCTTAAAAACATATTAATTTAAAGTGCAACAGAAATTTACATACCACAAAAATGTGTTAACTTGGGAGTGTCATGAATTGTCCCTGTAAGTATTCCATGGCATTGAAACTGTTTCTTCCCTATTGGTCTAGAGATGTCATACATAGTGATTCCAACCGATAAATTCAATAGCTCATCGATAAGAGGCACAATATATACATTCATATATTTAACTTGGTACTTACCTAATTTATTCAACATATGATGCTATTTAGTCATGTGTCCCAATATATAAAAGGTGTTCTCATGCAACAATGAAACAAAGAAATGAAATAATATAATTACTTTCCAAAAAATACCTGGAATAATCATTGGCAACATTGTGTGTTCTCTCTTTATCGATATCCAAGGAGGAAGGTTATTGTTTATGATGAAAACAGGGCACACTGAGTAAGTAGAATGAAGCTCTCCAAATGGATTGAAACCATTAGCTTCCAATGAAATTATAACATTACTAGTTTCATCTTTAAAAATTGGCCATTTTTCTTTAATGTTATTCAATGCAGAACCATTTGCAAGCATTCGAAGAACACCATATTCACTTTTGTTCTTTGTGTGGTAATCCATAAACTATGCTATATTTTGGCACCTGAATAGTCGTTGAAAATGTGGAATTATGGGAATATAACAAAGAAATTTGTGATGCACCTTTTTTTTACTTGATCAGTTCAATATCTACTAGTCTCACATTGTGGGCATTTTTTTTCTTATGCATATTCTCCATAATATATAATATGATCATTATGACATGCATCAATAGATTGATACACCATTCCAATTTCTTTCATAATCAAGAATACCTCTCGACATGTGCATAGTAAATTATTTGATGGTGGTAATGTAAATTAAACCAACAGTCTGCAACATTAACAAAAAATGAAATGTAAATATTATAAATCATAAATATTGCTTATCCCTAGTTTATGAATTAATCAACACTAAAAATAGAGGAAAATAGTGAACTTTTCATACCCTGTGAAGATGCAATTAATGCATTACATACCTTAGGAGCTACGTGAAACAAGTGTTTTATAAACCATTCAAAATTTCCAAGTTCACCAACAACAATATAGAAGATAGAATATCTTTTGTTGAGCCTTCATAAAGAGGTTCTTGGTACTTCTGTAGTAGAGGAACATCATGAATATCATGGAGGTTGTCCTCATCTAATGGAGAAAATGTGTCTTGAATCAATCGATTTATCTCATCTTCATCATTTGTATCGATAACGCCATATTCGTCCATAGGATCATTAAGAACTTGATCTTCAATATGATAATATCCATGTTCCTCACCTTGCAAAGTAGTATTTCTACTATAATTACATGGCAAGTATCTCTTTGGTGATCGACATTTATGGGGCATTGTCTTTATAACTACAAATAATGTAATAACATTAGTGTATAATATACAACACATATATTTAAAATGATAAATTTTTTTGTGAATACATGATCAGTACTATACAAGAAGTGCATTATGTAATGAATAATGTCTTACCAAGGGACGATATTCAAACCCCCCTTCAGCATGCCCCTTCTCCTTAAAATGTTTCTCAGCACTTGTTCTTAAAATTATTCTTGTTCACAAACCCCTAGAATCATTGCAAGGGAAATAACACTTTCCATCGCCCTTTTCCTCCAATGCTGCCTTTTACTCATCATACCTCTTATTATTTTCTTACCAAGTATATTTCTTTGACATTCTAATAGCCTATTAGAAAAAAATAAACTCAATCAATGTATAAGTAAATTAAATAGAGTATATACATATATTAAAGGAGACACAAAATTAAAGGAAATAATTTGGAAAGTGACAAATCTAATTAGTAAATCCAAGTTGACTTTACTTCAACATGTTACATATCACAAACACCCCTCCTTTCCAAATTATTAAGGAATAAGTTAGTATGGGTGTCTATTCTTACCACCAACCACTATATTTTCAATATTTAATGATAAACTTTAAATCCCCCCCAATGGTTATGTTCTCCCAAGTTAGGAAACATGATTTATCACAAGCACATGGGATCACAATGCTTAAACAGTTTTTCACATAGGATATTACCACATACTAACCTAGAAACCAAAGGAGATAAAAAATTCAATGTGTTAAACCAGCATTGGACTCTTGAAATCATAGATCGAACAATCAATAGAAAAAATGTTGCAACTATAGAAAAACATTTTATAAAAATGCAAATATATTTATAGATCATTGATCGTGGTGGTTACAATGAAAATGCACGATCAAATTTCAACAATAAGAAAAAGTCAATGACTATTTTTTTTTTCCTTGGAAAAAAAGCATAATTTCATTACTTATTTCAAGAACAAAATTACATTTTGTAGATACACTGCTAGTGTATTTAGTAGGTACCATAGAGGTCTGAGAAATAGAGTTCAAACAGTAAAAGAGAGAAAAAATAGTCCCTGCTTCCCACATATATCGAATCCTGAAATAACAAAAACAAATCCCCATCTGTGAACACTTTCACACAAGACACATAGTTCATAATACCTGTCACATATTCCAAAAGTACCAAGAACAGTCCAAAAAAATATACTGGTAGGTTACTGCCAAAACTAGAAATGCATAACCAAAAGAAATAGACAGTTATTGTGATGATTGTTGATTTGCAAGTGTTTAGAGTTTCGTTACTAGTGAGATGGACACGTGTCTTTGTCACAATAGAGACAAAATTTCATCGCTATAAAGACGAACATTCATTTATGTTGCAATAGTGACGATGATCGGGGGCCAGACCAAATTGTTTTCAATTTGTTTATCAATTTATCCACAAAAATTTCCATTTTAACTTATTCGTGAAACTTTTGAGCCATAGTCTATGCCCTGTACTTGAAGGAACAATGGAATAAATTTCAAATTTAACATTATGTCTCTGAAATGAATTCATATTTCCAAAATACTTGAAACTATGTGAAGTATATTTTGATCTTAACCTGAAGAGAATAAACCTCCTCTATGAATTGTGCTTACACAATTATGTTTTGAAACAAAGATTAAGATGATCAGTAATCCCTATGTTGGAGACATGTAAATTATGGCACATATGTGTTGTATGTAAAATGAAATCATCAGGTTCAAGGCTATAGAATGTTATAAGGTTGATAAAATCAAATCAAAGTTGAAGGTGAGAGGCTAAGGTGTCAGGCCAATTAAGGTTTGGATAAATCATATCCAATTCATAGTAGATTTAGTTTTGCACCAAATACTGGATAAAAGCTAATCAAAGGTCACTTCACTCTATATATAACTCACTAACACCTCCTAACATGAAGTGTTGAGGAGTGTAGAGATGCGATGGCATCAATTAATACAAGGGAAGAACAAAGAGAGGCACACTCACTATAAGGGATCAAGAAAATCCTCTAAGATATTGGTTTATATGTTGAATATATCATTAGAATAACCTCAAATTATATTATATTAAAGTTTATATTTCCCCTCTTGCTACATCCCATTCCACATTTCATGCATTAAGGGGAGCCTAACATTGAAATTGAAAAGGAAATATGTAAGGAAATTGTCATGCTTTCAAGTTACCATACTAAGGAAGATGGAACTTAACACATGGACCATGACTTAGAAGAGAATGATTCCTTCACATAAGGTTGTAGAAAATAATATAACTCGAAAGGGGTAGATAATACTATATTCACTAGGAATGAGTATCATTCCACAATTCCACTTAGGCTTAGCAATATCATTCATCAACAGTAGAAGAGCCAATCTCAATAACAACAGTAGAAGCATAATTATCAGACGTATACTTAGAAACACCATAAAAATTAATAAACATAGGGACGGTAATAAGGATAGAAAAAATATTATAAAGTTATTAAGCAATAATCAACAACATGAGAGACCTATATGACCTATTCCCCAACAACCTTGTTTTTATTTTCCTTTTCTTTTGCACAAGGATCCACAAATATCTAACTTGGTGGGTATCATGGGATCCTAAATTGGTGCATATCGTTCATCATGTATAGATAATTGCCTTCCCAAAATCTATAATTTTACCCATTATTAAGCTTGATAACTATTGTACTTAATCGTTTTGTAGCCAAATATAGTTTATCAATTATTTACTCGCAATGGTTAATTTCAATTGCATTGTATGATTTGTTATATGAATATGCTTTAGTTTTATTTTATTTTGATGAGTAGGGAATAAATATGTATTTGTTTATGAGTTTGATTTTTGTACCCTTAATCACTATTATTGTATAAAAGTTGTTTTGATTGTTTTTTCTAGCACTTAGTCCTATCGTTGGCAGGTGGTTCTAAGGAAGTAAGCTGTGCAACACTGAGGATGATGCGCAAGACCAAGGATGGTGCACAAGGTGAGAAGGTCGACAAAGAGTCGGCTTGGTCACAATTTTGTAGTTTTGGTCATAGTTTTGTATTTTTTGGTCTGAATTAGTTAAGAAGTCGGTTAGAGTGGAACATGTTGTAAATGGTGGAAGCCTATAAACAGAAATAGGAATGTAATGTTGAGATTTCATATATTATTGAATGATGAAGGTTGAGATACAGAGAATAATTGTATGATCTTCTTGACCTCTACGAAATATTGATTCCTGTTTCTGTCACAACTGTGAAGATATTTTTGGGAAACTTATTTTGATGTGGAAGTAATATGACATGATAGATGTTGATGGAAACACTTTGTTTTGTGTCTTTCTGATTTCTCTATGTTGAATAATGTGATCTGAATGAATCAATGACGCAGTATGCCTAATACTTCTTAATGATGTGATGTTTATGTGTTTTGAATAATGTCATGGTGATCAATCTATTCACGGGTAAATATAATTTTGCAATTTAATGGGTTGATGCAATCTAATGGGTTATGATATGAATAAGTCACATTAAATCCCATTCCTATATCTCTATGTAATGTTGCAATAATTGAACACTAGATTCACAAAACTTCTCCTTCTTACTACGGAAACGTGGTTCGGAGAGTTCTCCCTCGAACATATCGAGTGAGACTTCATCTACTTCGTAGGTGTTGCTAGACAGGGTTAAACCTTCCTGTGTCAATGCTCAAGGACATCATTGAGTTAAGGGACGTCGACAGAGTACAAATCCTTGTAAATAGATATATTTCAACAAATGGTTCTGTTTCCAGGACCATAGTATGAGGAGAAGGAGGATGTGTTGTGGAATTTGACAAGATCGGAGATTCAGGATTGGTTTGCCTAGAAGGTTCGAGAATTCGCAGCGGAAGAGAATCAAAGTTCTATGTTAATGACAGAAGAGTGGCTAGGAAGGAATATATATTTTCATATCCAAGAATACTTTTTCGTTGAGTTTTTTATCATCTTGTATGAGTGGTTGGCTCAATTGACCTATCGAAAGAAAAAATATCAAGGAGGATAACCTACTTGCTGGACCCAAGATCTGATCCAGCAGCTGAAGGAGGTAGACAACAGAGCATCGAGGGATATTGAGGTGTGGTTTTACATCATCTTAGAAGGCTACATCATTGAGTTCACAGTTGACACAATCAAATCTTATAGCGACGGAGAGAGAGAATTCTTCAAAGGACCAAGAGGTAGGTTTCTATTATCTTTGCAATTGTAGATTAAAATGCTTATCTATGAAAAGGGCATATTGAAGATAGACTCCGATGAGTAGATCTCTGGTGTGCGGAGGTCGTGATTACTACAGAGATGAGGTTTGGATGGAATAATATGGGGTAGATGGATGGGAATTATGACGAACCTGTGAGGGAAGTCTAGGAAGAGTGTGGTATTATGTGAAGTGGGGTAAGGTTTCATCAAGAGAAGAGGCAGAGGACTAAGGAGAGTCATGTTGCGACCAAAACAAGAAGCTATGAGAGAATGTCACAGGGGACTAAGACACCCTATAGTGATGAAGGATATTACTAGGCTACGCCCTATCTTGAGGAAATACCAACCCATAGCAAGAATGTACCCACACCTCCGTGCACTACGCTGCACTCCGGGAGAAATACCAGCTCAACACCAAATTTCTCGACGTGTCATCAACACACTAATAGTATCGAAACAACAAACATAGGAAGAAGGCCCAAGATGGAGGTAGATGATGTAAAGTTACCTTTGTTTCATGGGAATGGGACCGAGGATCGTTAACAATATTGGTTTCTATGCGAAGAAATCTGGACTGTCAAGCAAGTCCAAGATGAGGATCCTGAACAATATTGGTTTCTATGAGAAGCAGTCTAGACTATCAAGCAGAGATAAAAAATGGATTGATCAAATAATTCAGGAAGCCCAAGTATGATTCGTAATATATCATAGAACTAAAAGAGATCAAGCAATATCCAAATGAATTAGTTTGGGATTTAAATCAATGATTCAAGACACTGATGGTGAAATTTAGTTTTTGGAATGAGTGATGTACATCATGAGGAGTGGTTCATTGCAATGTTAGTGCCGCATATTAGGATGTCATTGATGTAGAAAAATATTGCAACATAGAGTGAGGCTTTGGAGATCACAATGAAGTGGGAAGATTCACCTGTTGGCGAAACTGGAGTTGGCATGAATCGGATCCAATCGCAGAAGCATGGTACACTGGTAGAAATACCATCGCGGAAGCATGGTACACTGAAAAATTTCTTTGAATGTTTTCAATCACTGGAGAAATATCTTGATTCGCTAGTTGAGATCCCAAGTCTTCTATATCGGCCAGAGAAAGGATGACATGAGTATATTGTGAATTCTCTACATAAGAAGAAAACTAAAAAAGACATGTGGATGAATGTCTAGATTGGGGATTATGATGTGCATTCAGTTATTTTGGATCTGGGCTACATTCTGACAAAGCAGAAATGGTAGAATATGAGGAAACCACAGTTGGTTTGGTCCCCTGTGAGACTGCGACCAGCTAATCAAGTTAGGGTATCCTCAATTGGACGAGTACCGCACTTAATGGTGGAAGTTGAAGGAATGAGGACATATGTGGATATCCATTTTATTGAGATTGTTGATGAAGGAAGCTCGTATCCCACACTACTGGGGATTGGATGGGCTAACGAAAACTTAGCGGTGATCAAATTCAAGAAGCGCATGATGAATTTTGAGAACCACGATATCATATTCATATCCTCGATGGATTCAAGAGAAGGAAGAAGGTATGTTGAACCAGTTAAGGAAGAAGTTGTAGGAGGATGGGACCATGCATACAAAATTTTAGAATATTATATCCATCCCACTACAAATGTAAATATAGGATGGAAAGATCAAAAGGCACATCATCGGATTCTAATAATGCACTAGAAAATTGGTAGAATCAGATGCATGACGTATCGATTCAAAAGTGTGGGAGAATCACCCAGTCGCTATGTCGGGTTGCAACATAGGTTGTCAAGTTACCGATATATGAAGGATTGCCTGATATTCCTTAATTTCTTGCTGATTTTGAATATAGGGTCTCAGAACCACATATACTATTGGTGTTGGATGAAGAATTGAAGGCCACTCCAACACATTGGTGGGAGACACACAGAAAATAGATCACTGGGTGGTCGATGTGTCACAGGTTGATGGAAATTCACTTGAGAGAAGCAAAAAACTATCTAGTCGACAAGTATGATGGGAAGAATGATCCTAATGACAATTTGATTGCATGTTAGACCATGTGGGTGTCACGACCGAAAGATGAGTGGGTACATGATTTTATACACACATTGGATGGAATGTCGTGACAATGGTATGTGTCAACCAAGATCCAAAGAGAGATCACAACATGGGAGGATTTGATGATCTGTTTCAGTCACACATTCAGTTTTGTGAATGTTGATCCAACGATTCATAGTGCACTACATCACATTTGCGATGTTGTTTTGGAGGTAGTTCCAGTCGCATACCTTGCAGAATCACATGAAGTACCAATGATGCAGTCAATTATGGAATGTTACAACATAACAGGAGGACCCAAGGATGGAGATGACCCAAGAAACATCAATATTACAAAATTAGAAGAAATTCAGAATATCACGGCACCATAGATGCCGACAAACAAAATACATCAACCATTGAAGATTCATAAGGTCAACATTAGGATCATAGGAGGAACTAAAGTTTGTGAATGTTGGAGATTACTGGGATGAACAAACTATGGCAAATATCACCGATCTGTTGCATGAGTTCAAGACTTGTTTCCAACAAAATTTTCTGAAATGAAAGGGATCATAGGAGATTTGGGAGAAATGAAAATCCCACTGAAGCTAGATGAAAATCCTCTGAAGCAACGACTGTATCGCCTGAATCCAATATACAAGGAGAGAGTAAAGAATGAGCTCTATAGAATGTTGGATGTAAGAATCATAGAACCACTTGAAGAATCAGAGTGGATCATTCCAATGGTCATGCAAGATAAGAAGAAAGGAGAGGTTTGGATCTATTTCGATCTTTGGAAGGTCAATGACACATGCCTTCATTATCCGTTCTCAACACCATTTACTAACGGATTGTTGGAAGGAGTAGGCGCTCAGGAGATCTACTCATTTATAGGTGGATTTTCTAGCTATAATCAAATCAAGATTGCGAAGGAGGATCAACATAAGATGACTTTTGTGGATTAATGGGGATGCTTCTAATACACGATGATGTCGTTTGGACTCAAGAACACACCTGTGATATTCTCCAGGATCGTAGTTGTTTCATTTAAGTAATTTATTCAAAAGTTCTTGGTAGTGTACATGAATGGCTAGACGATGAATGGGTTGGTAAATGATCATCTTGAAAATATGCAATTGATGCTGGAGTGATGTCGACAATATCAGATAGTCTAGAATTCAAAGAAATGAATATACTGTGAACCATTTAGGATTTTGTTAGGGCACGTTTTCTGTAAGGAATGGATGCTGGTTGATCCAGCCAAGATTGCGCTCATTATCAATTTTCACCCATTGACGAATGTGAAATAGATCAAAGCAACATTAGGCCATATGGGATATTATCGGAAGATCATAAGAGGATATGCTGCGATCACAACCTCTATGGAGAAGTTGCTGAAGAAATATGTGCAGTTTGAATGGAGTCACGAGCATGAGGGAGGTCTCGACACTTTGAAGAAGAAGATGGTCACAACACCAATATTGGTTTTTCCATATTGGATGAAGGAATTCCATGTCCATGTCGACGCATCATAAATTGCGTTAGGAGTGGTGTTGGTGCAACTAGGGGAAGGGGATATTGATCATCTGATTGATTTTTCCAGTCGGAAGCTATCATCTACAGAGAGGAATTATACAACAATTGAGAGAGAAGGGTTGGCGATGGTCTACGCATTGCAAAATTTTTGACACTATATGTTGGGAGGACATTTCAATATGTTCACTGATCATTTCACGTTGAAATACCTAGTGAATAATCCTATGTTGCGAGGGAATATATGTCGCTGCCTACTACTCTTACAAGAATTTGATTTCAAAATCATTAAGAAGCCAGGTCGCTTAAACAGAGGACCTAACCATTTGTCATGAATTGAGATAGGTGAAGAAACAATGAACATTGAGGACAAAATACCCGATGTGCAGTAATTCGAGGTGGGAATGGTTGATGACTATTATGAGAAAATAGTTTAATTTTTATCCACATGAATGGCACCAGAGGGGTTCACAACAAATCAAAAGAATAAATTGGTTGTTTGGGGCATGTATTTTCAGTTGATTTCCGAAGAAATCTATAAGATGGGACCTGATGAGATCTTACGTCGATGTGTCCTACTGCATGAGCAGAAAAGGGTATTGGTTAAAACACATGCAAGAGTTGCAAGAGGACACTATGGAGGTCGTGCAATTTCTAGGAAGGTACTCCGCTTAGGAATTTGGTGGCCAACTGTACATGGTGATGCGGCATATTATGCGAGTACTTGTGATGTTTTCCAAAGAACGAGGAAGCCATCACGAAGGGATGATATTCCCTTAGTACCTCAGGTAACATTGCAGCCATTTGATAAATGTGAAGTGGATTTCATCATGACCAATCAACCCACTAGGAAAAAGGACCAGTGTACAATATATCACCACAACGACAGATTAACTGATAAAGTGGGCAGAAGCTACACTAGTGGCAGATTACACTGCTGCGACTGCAACAAAATTTCTATTCGACAATGTTGTCACCTACTTTAGTTTTCCAAATATCTTGATGAGTGATCAGGGCAGTCATTTCATTAATCGCACTATCAGTGTGCTAACAGAGGAGTTCCAGATTTAGAACAAGAAGATCACTCCTTATCATCCATAAGCTAATGGGATAGTTGAAGCATTCAATAAGGTGTTGGAGCATGCGCTCACAAAGGTTTGCAACACAAGCCACGATGATTGGGATTTGAAGAATCCGATGATCTTATGGGCTTATCGCACTACGTGCAAATGGTTGACAAGGAAGACACCATTCAAGCTAGTGTATGGGCAAGAAGGAGTGATGCTAATGGAATATATTGTTTCAATTTTGCGCATCGCAACAACTATATTGATGGATGATGAAGGAGCACTGGAAGAGTCCCTAACTTAGTTGGTGCAGCTAGAAGAAGATCGTTTTGTCATAGGATTCCATCAATGAGTTGAGAAGGATGGCCAGAAAGCATGGCATGATCGACACATCAAGAATAAGCACTTTCAACAAGGAGACACGGAGACACTAAGTTTGTGAAACATCTAGGTAAGTTTCAAATGCATTGGTTGTGTCCTTATGTAATTAGTTTCATTAACGATGGAGGTGTGGTATAGTTGCAATAGTTAAATAGTGCAATGTTTCCTAAGTTAGTAAATGGAAGTCGGATCAATACCTACTGGGAGGGACAAATGCGACGCGATGCTTGAGGCATCGTGTAGTAAAAAAAAATATGTGTGACGTGATACTGAGGAGGATAGTGCACTGGAAATGTGGAAACGCAAGTAAAAGTGTTGAGGTCGCAGTTAGGAAGCAGTGCAACAACATCTGCAGGGACGCAATAGGGTCAAATTGGGTAGTTAATGTAGTAGTTAAACTAGTTGGATGGTGATGTCAATGGACGATATGCACATTTATGGTGAATCCGACCATTAGATTGGGAGGATCGACGATGGATTTGGGTGATGAGTGGCATATTTGGTTGTGATGATTAAGAAATATTTTGCATAGGTGATCCCACACTATAATAGTTGGCAAGGTGCAGCTTGAAGTAACCATTGTGATTGTTGAATGATCAGAGTCAAGTATAGACCGTAGAGTGATAGTAGAGCATTGTTGAGCAGTTGTGAATTATTCAGAGTGTAGCAATGGTGCAAGATATTTCGAGTGGGAGTATTAGGGATTTTCCAATCCTTGGTGTTCCAATTGAGGAGGATGCAACCAATATTCCATTGGGATTGTCACCAATTACATGGAAGAATAGGGTGGCCAATCAGTTGAAGTCACCTACACAGAAGAAGAGGAACACAAGAACCTCACACAAAGTGCAAGAGGAAGTTGCGGAGCATGCGAGGTCATCGATAATGGGAGCTAAGGGGTCCATGACAAGGACTAGGGTGACCACTATAGAAATCCCTGTACTTTTTCCCCATGTAAGCCCAACACCAAGTGGCCAAAGTTGACGAAGAACCATAGGTATCCAATAAAGATGCTGACATTGCTGATGGGGATGAAATGCACCTTCAACATTGTGTCGTGCTTGACGAAGATGAAGTATGAAGACCATGACCTGCTGGAATATATTGAGTGTACAATGGATCCATTCGAGGTGAAGACAGAGCAATATAATGACCCAATGGTGTGCACCCCACAATAGTGGGCAATGGGATTACAATGGCTTGGGCTCTTAGGCCTCATTGATATGCCTCACTTTGGAAGGTTGGTGGAAGACAACACGTGAGACAAGCAACTGTTGGCATGATTTCACAACGGTTAAATATGGATGGATAGGCCTATGCTAGCCACTATCGGGTTCATATCTCATATTCTGGGGTTTCCAATGCAGGGACCCAATCCGTCACGGTACCTCAGCGACAAACAAAATGAAAAGAGATTGGATGCCAATATGAAAAAGAAATATGTCTTGGATTGCAAAAAACAAGCATACGTCATAGATACCATCAATGATCAAGATGTTTGTGTTGCAACGAATATTCTGGACATCAAGATGGTGCAAAAGAACTATCCCAATCAGTGTATCTAGGGGGTGATAACATTCATCGAGCAGTGCACTGAGGGCATATGGATGAATTGGTCCTTATGTTTGCTCAACCAGTTAATAGAAGATGCGATGTTGGTACAAGAAGGGAAGCGACCATTAACTTATAGTTGGTTGTTGATTTTGATTTCCTTAGTCACATGGATGGAGCCTATGGACTATCAAATCATGGATGTCAAGGTCGCTCGAGTATGCAAGGGTGCGAGGTATCAAAACCTTTGGTATCTCAATGAGAAAGAGCAGTTGAGGGATTGCATGAATTTTATCTCTATTGGGATGCGCTATAGGTCACAACTATGAAGATTCTGCACTTATTTGAAGAAGCGGTGACAAAATACAGATGGGTCATGAGATTCGCAATGGGCCCACATGAAATCCATGTGAAAGTAAGAAGGGACCCGAAAAGGAAGTGGTTAGCCATGCAATACAAACTAACTGATGAGGAGCTAGAAGCAGTAGTAGATGAGTATCCTACGGCATGGAGAGATCCGGTTAGTGCGAAAGAAGTGTTCGATGTTGTGGCATTTCCTCTACACAATGTTCCAGTGGATCAAGCACCAGTACAGGAAAGTGACCAAGATTCACCAAATCCATCATCAAGGACTTTGACGGATTCAAAGAAGGATCAATAGTTTGAGGAAACAAGGACGAAGCATAGGAAAGAGCAAGGAGAGGCGAGTGACATGACGCCAATGACATATGAACAAGTGAAATGCATCATCGTGACAATCACAACAGTGATGAATGCAAGTGAAGAGCAGGTGAGGCAATAGTCAACTGAAATATTTCACAAGGTAAAGTCATAGCTACACTCTTCAATTAATGCCATTTTAGAGAAGGTTCATGAAGAAAACTTGTTGCAGTGGATGACAGAGTTAAGTACAGGAAAGTGAGTTAGGATCGTGTAGATTATGTTGCGCATAGTAGAGACCCAGAGTGAGGATGTTGATGCCTCACTACAACGATTTGAGACAATCACGTTAGATGTCAATGAGTTACCCACGCAAACTTTGGTGTGCTTACAAAAGGTAGCAAGTCAAGAGTTGGTCGATCAAGAGAAAATTATTGACGATCACTTATTAAATTCGTGGGAGTGGGAAGAGTTAGCAAAGTAAGAGAGTGAGAACTTGAAGAAGGAACAAGCTAGACTAATTGTTGAGAAAGTGTAGTTGTGGGGTGACAGGGAAAGGGTGGATAAATTGGTTTCCTTTTCCTGTAAAAAGGTCCCAGAGATAGCGGATGACATGGTTGCATAAGCCAAAGCTTAGAATCTAGGACAAGTCATTGGAGACTTCAAAAGATACCTTGAATAATTCCAAGTACTATTGATCTTGGGAACACCTCTAGAGAAAGTTGATGAGCACAAAGTCTCCATTGAAGATGCTGAAACATGGCTCGAGGACAGTGAGAAAGAGGACAAGTTTATCACATATGCAATTGCATAGTTTTTGGGTAGCATGGTCTAGGACTAGCAGTTGGAGAATATAAACAAACAATTGCGGGAAGCGAAAGTGCAATTGCTATGTTGAGGAAATCACTAAGATCAATTCCCCTAGTTGTACAAGTCACCAAAGAAATAGATCTAAATTCTTTGTAGGAACACGTAACGAAGGCACGAGAGAGACAACAACATCACACAACTCAGTTGTAGGAGTTTCAAGATATTGGTGAGCAACTATAGTTGAAAGCAGTAAGTGCACTCCAAGCAGTGTAGGAAATTCAAAGAGAAGTGACCATGAAAATTATCAAACATCCAATTGAGCAGGATGTCAAAGACTACATGGGGATTAGAAATAAGATAAAGGCTCAAGTGGAAGAATTCAAATAGAAGTATGAGGACTTCAAAATAAAAATAAATGAATATATTTTTCTAGTTGACGTGGCTTGAGGGCGAGCCACAAGAATGTGTTTGGGGCTTGTTGGTAGGTGGTTCTGAGTAATTAAGAAATGAAACATTGAGGATGATTTCCAAGACCAAGGATGGTGCACAAGGAGGGAAGGTCGACAAAGTGTCGGCTTGGTCACAATTTTGTAGTTTTGGTCATACTTTTGTAGTTTTTGGTCTGAATTAGTTAAGAAGTCAGTTAGAGTGGACCATGTTGTAAAAGGCGGAAGCCTATAAATATAAATAGGAATGTAAAGTTGAGATATGAGATATTCATAGCTTGAATGATGAAGGTTGAGATACAAAGCATAATTGTATGATCTTCTTGACCTCTACGGAAGATTGATTCCTGTTTCCATTGCAACTGTTAAGATGTTTTCAGGAAACCTATTTTGATGCGGAAGTAATAAGACATGATAGATGTTGATGGAAACACTTTGTTTTATGTCTCTCTTCTTTCTCTATTTTGAATAATTCGATCTTAATGAATCAATGTCACACTATGTCTGTTATTTCTGAATGATGTGACATTTCTGTGTTTTGAATAATTTCATGGTGATTGATCTGTTTTCAAGTAAATATAATGATGTGATTTAATGTGTTGATGCAATCTAATGGTTTATGATATGAATAAGTCATAGTAAATCCCATGCCTGGATATCTATGTAATGTTGCGATAACTGAAAGATAGATGCACAAAACCCCTCCTTACTACAAAAATGTGGTTTTGACAGCTCTCCCTTGAACATCTCAAGTGAGACTTCATCTGCTTCACAGGTGTTGCTGGACGGGGTAAAACCTGTCTGGGCCAGTGCTCAGGGAGATCGTTGAGTTAAGGGACGTCGACAGAGTGTGAACCCTTGTCAAAAGATCTGTGTCAACACCTACCATTGGGATGTTTTCCAATTAAAATAAGAAGAAGGATAGGTGTGAAACCACAATCCTTCTATTGCGAAACATGTACACATTCATCAATTCAATAAGAAAGACAAGGTGATATTTGGAAAAGAATTAGGGCATGAAAAGTTGACTTTACCCTATACCCTTAATAGAGAAACAAATATGGATACAAAACAACACACTCTAGAATGCTCTAGCCTGAGAAGATGGTAAAATGGATACACACTCCACAACATCCTATCAAAGTATTCTACCATGAGGAATATTCATTCTATTAATTCTCTGATACACCACCCATTCCAGTGCTAAGGAAGGACACCACACCCTAGAATCTCACTCTTCAACAAGCCATCATAACTGATGAAGAGGAAGTTAACACGATTTTAGGTTGGGATTGTTAGTACTTAGATTAGAGCTCCTAAAAAGGAATCCAAGATTTTTTTTAATAAATATGGTAATTTTTAGCTCAAGTAGGGTACACACTAGTATATTTTGAAGTTGCATACAAATGTGGTTAGAGAGATGCATATTTTAGTTTGTAATTTTTAAATTGTAGATGAAATAAAAGATTCTTTTCTTATGAGATAAGTAAAATTTTAAGAATGTATTTACAAGTCCTCTTTAGGTAGGCCCTACTTTTATTCGTTGCTAGTGAAAACAACTTAACATTTTGTGCTTTTTCATCTCCATATGTATTTTGTTGGTTATTGTTTTCAATTATGTAGCTAGAATATTTATGTTCAAGCATTGGGGTTTTTATATTCCAACATATGATATTTCATTTTTGGAATTATTGCATAGTTTAAGTCATTAATCTATAACCCATATCCCATGAGTATAGTTGCAACCAGTCAATTCCTCATGGTTTTTGAATAGTCCACTTAGAACTTATTGCGTCGGGTGATGCTCATAAGGGTGAAGAAGTGGAATTGATACTAGCAAAATGAATTGCATAGTATCAATCATCACTTTTGGGGCTTGTGCCCAGTAACTAGGACTTCCTCGGAGGTCACCCATCCCAGAAATCCTTTGTATCAATCACACCTAAATGTGGATTCCCCCACATAACCAAGCCCATTGATATTGCTACCCAATTTGCAAAATATTAGCAAGTATTGTTCCTTATGAAGTATTGAGTTAGATCTCCCTTAACTCTTTTTAATTTAAGCATAGGGGTTTTCACAGTTCAACATATGATATATATCATTTTTGGGATTATCTATGTAATGTAAGTCATTAATCTATGACCGATATCCCATGGGTATTGTCACAACTAACTAATTCCTCGTGGTTTTTGAGTATTCTACTTACCACTCATTGCATCTAGTGATGCTCATAGGGTTGAAGAATTGGAATTGATACTAGCAAAATGAATTGTATAGCATTAATCATTACTTCCAAGGCTTGCACCCAGTAACCAAGAATTCCTTGGAGATCACCCATCCCATAAATACTTTTTTTCAAATGTTCTAACTATGGAGTTTTCCCTACAACCAAGACTAGTTAGCTTTCTACCCCATCTGCAAAACTTTAACAAGTATTGCGCCTTATGAACTATTCAGTTAGATCTCCCTTAAATATTTTCTATTTAAGCATATGGGTCTTCTCAGTCCAACATATGATATATAATTTTTGGGATTATCTATGTAGTGTAAGTCATTGCACTGAGAGAAGCAAGGTGCTCTTCAACCCAGTATGGGAGAGATCCTGTCACGTTATATTATAGCCGACATAAATAAAAATATTAAAAAACCAAAAACCAAATATAAATTACATATTACTTAAATAAAATATATATATATATATAAAAAGAATTAAACTAGCATAGATCTATTTTAAATCTAGATCTATCAAGCACCCATAGGGATCGAAAAGTAAAAAATATACACCTCACAAAATTGGATCCCTCTCGGTGCTTGATAGATCTGGGTTTAAAATAGATCTATGCTGGTTAATCATACTAGTGATACTCACAAGGGTTTAAAATAGATTTATGCTAGTTAATCATACTAGTGATACTAGTTAATCATACTAGTTGAATAGTCCACTCATTGTATCAAGTGATACTCACAAGGGTGAATAAGTGGAATTCATACTAGCAAAATGCGTTACATAGCATCAATAATAACTTTCAAGGATTTTACTCGATAACTTAGAAGTACTAGGAGGTTACCCATCCTAGAACTCCTTTGGTTCAAGAACTCTTAACTATGGAGTTTTCCCCGGAGCCAAGCACACTTAGCTTGCAACCCCATTTGCAAAACCTTAGCAAGTATTGTGCCTTACGAACTATTCAATCATAGCTCCCTTAACTCTTTTTTATTTAAAATATGGTTTTTTTCAATCCAACATATGATATATCATTATTGGGATTATCTGCATAGTGTAAGTAGTTAATCTATTACCCATATAGAATGAGTATAGTCACAACTGAAAAAATCCTCATGGTTTTTGAATAATCCACTTAACACTCATTGCATCGGGTGATGCTCATAGGGGTGAATAAGTGGAATTGATACTAATGAGTTAATTTCATCATCAATCATCACTTCTAAGTATTACACCTAGTAACCAGGCATTCTCGGGAAGTTACCCATCCCAAAACTCCTCTAGCTTAAGCATGCTTATCTATAGAATTTTCCACATAACCAATCACACTTAGATTTATACCCCATTTAATTCTTATTGTGATTATCTATATTATATCATAACATAAACGTGTGGTTGGCAGAGGAATTTTTCTTATGATTCAATCGACGATTAGGCTTATTTTCCAACATTGAATTTATTTCTCAAGTGTTAGGAACCCATGTCAACCCTTCTCTTTACTTTTTAGTATCTTTTTGTTGAATGCATATGCTTTGTAAGTGATCGCGTGAGTATAATGTATTATCCCACATTCAAGGGGAGCAATAGTTTTTTAGATTAGGCTTAGTATATAAGTATGTGTTTATCCCACATTCACGGGGAGTAATAACTGTTTGGATTAGACTTAGTATATAAGTATGTGTTGAGGCCAATGAAGGAATCCACAATTTATTTGTATTGAGCTTGATCAAAGGAGGTTTCCTCCTTGAAGTGGCATGCGATCAAGAAATTCCTTCTATGTTATGTTATTTCTATTATATCATTCATTTTCATTATTTATTGCAGGAGGTTTCTCTCATCTGGTATTAGAGCACTTTATTGGGCTTGCTAGGTGGAATTTATTCCATTTTTTGTTCAGTGGGTCGTCGACATTGTGATTATTGCAGTAATTCTTCTTCTTTGCATTTGTTTGTCCATTTCAATTACAAGTTTGGATTAGGGAATAACCCCATCCACTTAACTGTGGGAAGTACCTAGGCATATCCCTAAAAATCATTGTGATGAATACCAAAAGAACCTTGAAGTAGCTGGCCATTGAGAGGATCTACCAATGAAAAAGGAAATGGCCCCTACCTGATTTACTAGCTCCCACACCTGAGGTAAACCAATAGCTGTCGTTTGTGGAAAAGTGATTATCAGTTTTACTTGAGCCATGGAGTGAGGGGTACTTACCCAATACACATGATGTTAGAAAGCATTGGTTTCCAAGTGAATACCCTAAATATTTAGGAAGTCAAATACACCCGGGGTTCATCTCTATTTCCAATTGATAAATAGTAGCTTGCATTTTTCTAGAACCGTCACAGATCAACTCCACCGAAAAAACGAGTATAAATTTCTGTTTTTTCGCCATATCTTCTTTACTTTATCTTTGTTTCCCTTGAAAATTCACTAGAAACCATACAATTCCCTTATGCATATTTCCTTCCTTGAGGACCCTATCCCAAATTCCACTTTTCGAAGCAAAAAATCCCACATTAGTCTATTTTTATGGTTTGTCGTACTTCTTCGATTCTCATCCAATCTCCTTCAAATTTTTCCATATTGTTCATTTCATATTTTTGATTCCTTGGCCCTCTTTGAAAATTTTTCTAATTCTTTCACCCCACTTATGAAATCCCCATTTCTACTTCCCTGTCTCTCATAGAGTGTCCAAAACCTAGTCAAACCCAATTACCCATAAGGGCTTTTCCCAGCTCCAAATTTTCCTTTATCTAAAAAAAAATTGTTTTTGTTTTTCTACCTTCCCCCCCGCTAAAAAAAACTCTTGGTTATGTTTGTCATTTGCACGGGATACAACAACTAAATGGAAGACACAATTTCTCCCCTCAATACTAAACTCCAAGATCTTGATAGACAAATTCTCGGCCTCCATATTCAACATTCATCCATGAACGATAGATGACACCCAAATTCTTCTACAGACATTAGTTTCTCTTCTTCCAACAATTTTCGTGGGCCAAAGATTGATTTTAATTGCATCAAAACTGATGATGTGATTGGATGGATATACAGGGAAGAACAATATTCCATCCTACATAACACTTTTTGATGTCAATAAATACCCACTTGCATCCTTTAATTTCGAACATGAAGCCTTTCAATGGTTCCGTTGGTACATCAAGGCTCATGAACAACCAAAATGGACAGATTTTTGCCAATTACTTTTGCAACGATTTGGACCTAGTGATTTTGGTGACTTCATAGGAGCACTCACTAAACTTCACCAAACTAGAACTATGAGAGAGTATCAGACAAAATTTTAGAAACTAGCCAATCACACAGAAGGATTGTCTAATGCATTATACAGGATTTGTTTTATCATTTGTCTGAAGGACGCAATCCGATATGAGGTTAAATTTTTTTGTCCTTGCAAAATGATGGAATCCCTAGGGATGGATAAGTTGGTAGAGGACAAGATCAGAGCTCAAAAAATTCTAAATCCACTTTTTTATTTTCCATTAAAAAATATGGTTTCCCAAAGACCTCCAATCACGTCATCTCCTAGAACCACTCCTATCAAGCATTTGTCTAAAGTTGAGATGCAGGCATGTAGAGAAAAAGGGATTTGTTATAATTTTGATGAGAAATTAACCTAAGGACATAGATGTGTTGAGGAAAAGATATATATCTTGGATGTGGATTCTCCATTTGCACCTAAAATTTTTGAATATGCTCAGGATCCGGTAGATACTCAGGTCAACATTCAACAGCCACTTGTTGACCCTCCTTCTTAGGATGACCACCCAAAGATATCTCGCCATGCATTAGTCGGAGTTACCACCCCACAAACCATGTGAGTCATTGGTTCCTTCAATAATATCCCTCTTACAATACTCATTGATTCTGGTATCACTCATAACTTCATTGACCCTAGGATTGCAAAACAAGCTGATTGTTTTGTCCATGCTCCATCTTTGAAGTTATTATTTCCAATGGGGACACCTTACCTTGCAAGGGTAAGTGTCACAATGTGCGTATCTCTATTGGATATTATAACTTGCACTCCAAAATGTTTTCCTTTCCCTTAGGAATATGTTATGTGGTTTTGGGAACTCAATGGTTAAGCACACTTAGATCCATCTTATGGGATTTTGATGAACTTTGGATGCAATTTTTAGTCAATGGGAAAAACACACATTGAAGGGATTATAGGCAGGTTCTCTCAGCATCATCAATTTACATCGCATTGAAATTATCCTTAAGAAGAATTCACATGGTTTCATCGCTCAACTCCATTCTATTCGTATGCAACCATCAATGGTCTCTACTACTTCCTTGGATCTACAACAAATTTTGGATCGATATGTATGTGTATTTGCTGAACCAATAATATTTCCACCTTCAAGACCAGAGGACCATCATATTCCTCTTCTTCTTATAAGTGCCCATCCCAACATCAGGCCCTATCGCTACTGGTTTCAACAAAATACAGAGATTGATATGCTCATTCGAGACTTACTGAAGAAAGGTATTATTCTCCCTAGTACCTATTCCTTTTCTTCACCAATTCTTCTTCTCCAAAAAAAATATGGGTCATGGTGCCTCTGCATTTAATTTCGAGCACTTAATCACATCACAAGAAAGGATAAGTTTCCAATACATGTTTTTGATGACATTCATGGTGCTCATTTTTTCTCCAAGTTGGATCTTCATTCTGGGTATCACCAAATTCGGGTTCATGAGGGTGATATCCCTAAAACGGATTTCTACACACATGATTCCCACTATGAGTTTTTTTATACCCTTTGTCCTCACTAATGTTCCTTCCACATTCTAGGAATCAATGAATAAAATATTCAAGCCCTACTTGAGGAACTTAGTTCTGGTATTATTTGATGATATCCTCATCTATAGTAAATCATGGGATGAGCATCTCCAACATCTAGATCTTGTACCAAACATTTTATGTGATCATCATCTCTGTGCCAAATAGTCTAAATGTGTTCATGGGAAGGAGGAAGTAGAGTATATCGGGCATAGTTTTTTACCTCACAGGGTTCACATGGATCCTACTAAAATAGATGCCATAAAAAATTGGTCGCATCCTAATACACTCAAGAGCCTTCATGGTTTTTTCAGACTGAAAGGATACTACTGCAAGTTTTTCAAGGATTACAGGAAGATTGCAACTCCATCAAAAAATCTATTGAAAAATGATTATTTTACATGGACACATGTTGTTGAGTGTGCATTTGACAAACTGAAACAAGCTATTTGTACCACACATGTTCTAGCTATGCCCAATTTTTCCAAGCCCTTCTCTATTGAGAGTGATGATTGTGACAATGGACTTGGTGTTTTTCTCCTTCAAGATGAACATCCCATTGTGTTCACCAGAAAATTTATTTCTGGTAAGAATTTATCCGCCTCTACACACGAGAAGGAAATTATGGATATTTTGCATGTAATACAGAAGTGGAATCCATACCTAATTGTTATCTACCCAAATGGCACTTCTCCATCCGAGTGCCGACATTCCCTATGTTGGCACACAAAAGGACACTTATGGATTGAAGGTTGCCTAAAACACTATAGATGGGCATGTTATGAGCTACATTCATTATTCATCCAACTTGGCATTTTTACCTTTGAATATTTCAAGTGCTGTACGCTCCTTTTCCTATATGCAACCCACGTACATACGCGACTTTTCCTACAACATGTCGCGTACTGTATGTGAGTATTTGTAATTGCAACCCGCGTACAGATCTGTACGCGAGTCTTTGTAATTGCAACCTGCGTACAGATCTGTACGCGAGATTCCCTTAGAGCAACTCGCATGTCATACGCGGGTTGCCAGTATCAATACCTGCGTATACCTTCCTTTGACATTAAAAATAATAAATCACGATTATTTGAGATTTGTTAAGCCCTCAACTATAACCATCTTAACTGTCTCAACCTCCTCAACCCTTGAAACTGCCTTATTTCACTAAGTATAAATAAAGGCCTTGGGGAGGGTATTAATCAATCATACTTGGAGAGAAAAGTTATGCTGGTGGTGTCTATTCAGAAGTCTTTGGAGCAGTGGAACTCAGAATCCTTTGGTTGCAGAGGAGCCCTTGTCTTAGGTGTTGGGTTGTAATCTTTACTCATTCACTATTGTTAATAAAGAGAATCCTTCTTCCACATGTGTTTTGGATGTCTTTCACGTATCATGGTTTGGTGAATACTCATGATTAAGCACTCTATATATGATTTATCTAACCTGTTCTATATACATGTATAAGCTTGCACTTGGAGGATTTTCTCTTTATAGGTGAAGGAGAAGCATTTCTGAAGTCTTTGGAGGAGAAGCAAAGCGCAAGAGGACAAAGCTAGGATCAACCATCATGAATCGGGTGAGTCTTTTATATCCTTTTGTTTCCTTTCTGTACTCTAGAGTTGATTCCCTGCAAGTTTTATGAGTATGTTGGTAACCCTAGAACTTCGGTTATAAGGTGTTTATTCCTGTACAATAGAACTGGCGACTCTGCTGGGGAGCCCAGACTGCTGTAGGTTATTTCTGTCACCCTTGACCAGTCTTTGCTTTGAAGTTTGTGTGTGGTGTTTTATCCTGGTTCATGCTTACCATAGTGTTTGAAAGCCTTGTGGATTTTTCTTTTTTCTGAGAAATTTTTTGTACCTGTACGTGGGTTTCTCTCATACATAGTCATGTACAGAGGCCTGCATACGTGGGTTGCTCTCTTGGACAGTCGCGTACAGTATGCGAGTTGCCCTTATACACAGTCGCGTACAAGCCTAGAAATAGGGATTTTTGGGCTAGGGTTTGCTTGTCCCTGTCCTTTGGTGATTCCTGTTTGTTAGTTGGCTTTCTTTATAAATACTGTACAGTCAGTCTGAAGACCTTGGTGACCACACTTTGTGCTTTTTCGTAAAGCCCTTGGGTTTCTTTTGTTTGGATTGTCTTCTGTTGGCATTTTGAAGTAGGTTGGCCTGTTTGGGTTATAGGCTGAAGTGTCTCTATCCGAATCAGTGATCAGGGTTTTGGGCATTGTTTTTCCAGTCTATCTTTTGATAGTGGTTTTTTTTGCACTTACCTTTGTGAGTTTACAGTGATTTCTTATCATTGTACACACCCAAGCTAGGGTTCTCGGTCTTCCCTTGTTGGTTGATTCTTGGTTTTATTGACCTTCTTACTTCATTTTGCTTATTTTATGTAGTTGATTTGATCCAAGTATACTCAGGTTTAGTGCATTTTAGGTGCATAGTAGAGTTTGAGCATTTTAAAAAGTGAAAAGAAAAACATTTTCAAGATTTTGCATTTGCTTTTGCATAAGTAGTTTTCATTTCAGTTTTAAAATATAATCTCAAAAACTACAAAAACATAGTCTTAGTTTCTCTTTATCGTTGCATTTGTTCATCAATCTATATTTACAAAAAGAAAAAGAAGTTTGCTTTAATAGTGGCAATTTGCTTTGAAAAAAATACACATTTACTTTTTTATTTCTTATTTATTTTTATTTCCTTCTGAGTAAGAAAAATCCCTTTAAAATGAACGTAATAATTAGAATTTACTAGTAATTTTTATTTTTAGGGGCCTTTCACCTACTAGCTTAGGCTAGACTTGTGGGATAGGAAGTGTAAAATTCCCATAAGTTTTAAATTCAGACGTAGTGGACCATTCTTTAGGTAAATCCTTGTCTTTATAAATTGTATATGGGAAGCTCCTCTCAAAAGGGAGTCAAGCACGAGGCCGCGTGGAGGCATTGGACTATAGAGATAACCCTCTGATTCCTTGTCAAAACTTAAATCAAGAATTTTATGCATATGGGGATTCTATCCTAGACAGAGTTTCGGGCTCAGCTACCCTGCCCATGCGTACGAGTCAAGCTTGGGACTGTCCCCCCAGACTGTTGGTATAGCTAAAGTAGCCTTTAGTCTCTTGACTCTTAGGGTTCATACCTAGGTAAACCGGAAGGGTATTTCTGGTTCACCTTGGATGGGCTTGGAAGGTAACCCTTGTTGTAAGTGTGGGAGGGTGGTGGGTGATTCCTTCGCTTGTGCCTAAGAACCACTTCAAGGACACCAAGTAATCATTCTTCAGCTTTCTTCGGGAAAGCATATCTTTCACCCTTGATTGATTGTTTGAGGCTTTAGGATTATTATAGTGTGTACTTTGTGGTTTTTCCTGTGTTTAGTTTGACTTAGGGTTTGATTTGTTAAATTTTCAATCGTGGAGGACCAACCTATAAGAAGTTCAAGAAGGTTGCAAAACCTTCCTCCTCTCTTCACATTGGAACCTACACCTCCACCCCAAAGGAAGAGATTGGACACGGACAGTTCATTTGAACTAGTAGGAGTAAGTGAAGTTCTAGGTGAACCAGAAGTTATAGCTAACCATTTTAATCTTGATACAGTTGAGATAGAATACTTGTAGACTGACGTGTTTGCAAGGAATTTTAACACACCCTTGACTGATTTAAACGATCCTGTGATTGTTCAGGTTAGACCTTTTGATTCACCTGTTTTAGGTGTCCCTGTGGGTAGGATTATGTCTTCTGTAGGAGAAATTTATTTTGTATTCACCTTAGCCATCCCGGTTGAAGGGGTACTACCTACCCTGGTAAGTGCCCCTAGATCTAGTATACCTTCTACACCTTTGACTCCAGCGAGCCGAGTGGTTCAGCCATCGGTTCACTCAAACCTAGTGGGTGCTTCTAGTGATATGGTTACTGAGACTCCCAGTATACCTACTGTTCCTTCTTCCTTTCTGTATACTACCCAGAGCGGTCTGGTAGGATCCTCGGCTTTCATCCAAGGATTTCCTTGGAATGGGGGGCACATTCCCCCATCCACTCCATACGTAGGCCCATCACCTTTGTATGTAGGAGTGCAGTTTGGAAACAATACCTCTTATGGGAAAAGTTTTCAAACTCCGATTTCGGCCCTGTTTACGAGCTCTCCCTTTCCGTTATTTAGTGGAGGGATACCAGCTCCTGTCTTTCAGACCCCAGTTTTGATTGGGACGGCTCGAACTTCTTATACTACACCTCCCACTCACAATCCTATGGCTTACAGATGGAATCCATTTCAGAGTAATTTACCCACTTCTCGCAACTGGTGGCAGGGGGAAACCCCACCTTTACCTATGGGCATTTGGGGGCAGGTCCCTCTAATCTCCAGGTTGGCACATTTAGTGCCCCGGTTCGACCCAAGCTTCCATTCCTGGCAACGTTAAACTTGCCATATTTGTCAAAGTTGATGAATGACCCAGTGAGGCATGACCCCTCGTGGCCACCTGTTCCCACCAAATTGCCATCGGACATCCCTAAATTTGAGGGTAAAGTTGGTGAAGATCTTGGGGTTCATGCCACCACATTTCATTTATGGTGTTCTTCGAATTCACTGAATGAAGATTCAGTTAGGTTGAGGATTTTCCAGAGAACCTTAACAAGTACCGCGGAAAAATGGTATATCGAGTTACCTTCTGCTACTTTCAGTAGTTTCTAGGACTTGGCTAGTGCATTTCTTAACCACTTTCAGCTTCCGGTCCGATATGACTTCAGAACAGACTTGTTATCTACCTTTAGGTAGAACAAGGATACCCACATCTCAGATCATATCCAAGAGTGGAGGAGGAGAAAGAGCCTTATCAAATCCACTATCCCTCCTGAGTTCCTACTAGAGTGGTTCCTTAAATCCCTATTTCCCTACATATCTAAGGACGTATCCACCTCAGGAGTGACGAATGAAGAAGAAGCCATTCTTAGGGCCCAACAATTGGATTTGATTTATTCACAATCTGGGATCTTGTATGAGATTATCCCTGAGGAACCGAGGCCTATGCACGATGCAGAGAAGCCTAAGCCTGGACCCCATGCTGATGGTGTGGTTGGGTCCATTAACTCTCCCACCGTAGAGTCTTTGGCTAAGCAACTTCATTAGTTGTCCGTCAAGCAGTCTACAGCGGAGGCAGCAAAGGCTGCCCCCTCCCCCCAGAGTGCAAATGTTTTTGCATAGACCTCTCAGAAGGGAAATCAGTAGCCCGATGGGAAGAAAAAGAGAGGAAAGAAAGGAGAAGGAAACCAAAACAAGTAGAAGCCTGCGAACAATGCTAATGGGGGAAAGAAAGAAAAGAAGAAGGTTAAGTTTCTGTGTAAGTTGTTCCACAAGGACCACCTTACTCACCTTTGTCCCCTTATGGAAAAATCCTAGAAGCTGCTTAAAGCTCAACAACCGTCTATCTTGAAGGATCCTTTTCCCCAAGGACAGAACTCTGCTTCAACTTCTAATGTAGCAGGGGGCACTCAAAATGCCCCTGACCCAAACTATATCAACATGGTTTGATATTCGACTTTGTTACAAACGAGGAATAAAAATGATGAGAAAGAGACTTCTGAGAAGGGTAAAGATGTAGGTGAAACTTCTAACCCTCTCATGATAGAGAAGCCTGCTGAAACTATGTCGAAGATACCGAAAGGTGTCTTCAAGAAGACCTTGCATAACCCTAACACTAGCGCTGCTTCAAACTACTCCATGATTGAAGATCTAGCCCAAACCCCGTGTGCAATGTCAACTTTAGAGGTGTTACAGAGTTGTCCCACCCAGCGGGATGCCCTCTTAGAAGCTTTAGGAAGCATGGACTCATCGAGTCTCATGGCAAAATTTCATTTGTCTGATGTTAAAATTCGCCTACCTTACCATGTAGCCTTATCAATAGATGTCATCCATGGTGGAAAGACCATTGGAAGGGAAATTGTTGATGAGGGTGCTTCTACATGTGTTATGTCCTTAACTTGTTGGAAAGCTCTCGGATCCCTAGAGCTGGTCCCGTCAAACACTCTACTTACTGCTTTCGATGGAAGGTCTTTCCATTCACTTGGTATCCTGCCGAATTTTGAAATTAAGCTGGCAGGGAAAGCAGTGTCTGTTGAGGTGGAAGTGATTGTTGCACCCTTGGACTATAATCTGCTCCTAGGAATAAACTGGACTTATGCGATGTCTGCTATTGCGTTGGCCATCTTTTGTGTCATGGTTTTTCCACATGAGGGAAAGTTGGTTACTATTGACCAACTTGATTTTACTCGAAAAGGCCATTTAGAGTCTAATGAGTTCACTGTGCCATTGGTTGATCAGGTCAAACCCGCTGCACAGAGCTTGGGGGCTAGAATGTACACATCACTGATGGGCACATTTGATCTTCCAGCCCCAGTTAATTATATTGGTTCTACTAGTGTGGGGAGGTCCTTAGCCATGGTTGTTGATAGGACTGATCCTTGGGTTATCCCTTCCCCCCATGAACTGAACATGCCCTTATCAGCAGTGGAAGTAGGTTATCAAGCTATCACTCAAACCACTGTCAATCCCATTCCGGATCCTCTCACAGTCTCGAAGGATCTGGAAGAATTCTATTTGCCCGCATGGGCGAAAAACTCTTTGCACTCTAGATATTGTTTAGACATGGTTTTACCTTCTGATGAAGCCATTTTGTAAGCCATGAGTGGACGTGGTAAGATTTGTGAGGATCTTCACCATCGATCCTATTTTCTTTTAGAACTAAGTAGAATAGAAAATCAAGAGTTTCATTTGAGACTGTCAAAAGATGTTGATACACCTATCAATCCCTTACCCAGGGAAGGAATGTTTTCCGAGGGGAATATAGAAAATATTTCTACCACTACACCTATTAACATCTCTGTAAACCTTGATGTCATGGAAAACATATACATAGGTGCAAATTAATCTCCTAAAGAGATTGCTATCTATACTGCCCCATTTAAGGAATTCCGCGACGTCTTTGCTTGGTCATATGAGGAGATGCTAGGCATAGATCCATCGATTGTTGAACACAAAATATGAACATATCCTGATGCCAAACTGGTTCGACAAAAGTTAAGACCTGTTAACCCGCGCAAAGCGGCGGCTGTGAAGGCTGAAGTTGAAAAGTTGTTGAAGGTTGGTTTTATCTATCCCATAGCTTTGACAGAATGGGTATCCAACCCCGTCCTTGTTGATAAGAAGCAAGGGACTATTCGCATTTGTAATGACTTTAGAGATCTGAATAAAGCCTATCTTAAGGACAACTATCCCATGCCATTTATAGACCAAATTATAGATGCTTGTGTGGGAAGTGAGGTGTTCTTGTTTATGGATGGTTTCTCCGGATACAATCAAATTCAAATAAAACCGAAAGACCAACATAAAAATGCTTTCATTTGTCCTTGGGGTACCTTCGCGTACAAGAAAATTCCCTTTGGATTGAAAAATGTTGGGGCAACCTTTCAACGGGCTATGAAATTTTCCTTCCATGATATTAAAGCCATTGTCGAACCATACCTTGATGATCTGCCTACACATTCTTGTAAGAGGATCCAACATCCAGATCATTTACGGTTGATATTTGAGAGATGCAGACATTATAAAATCTGCGTGAATCCCCACAAGTGTGTATTCTGTGTTGAGTCAGGAAGATTGCTCGGGTTCATTGTCTCTAGTAGAGGCATCCAGGTGGTCCATTAAAAGTTGAGGCCATTGTAAATCTGCCTCCTCCTCGTTCTATCAGGCAACTTCAAAGCCTGCAAGGGAAGTCTAATTTTCTTCGATGTTTTATTGTTAACTATGCCAATATTACTAAGGGTTTCATGCACCTGCTCAAATAGGACACCCCATTTGTATGGGATGAAACCGCACAACTTTCTTTCGAGGCATTGAAAAAATCTTTGTTGTCGGCACCCTTACTATGTCCGCTAGATTATTCTAGGGATTTTATATTATATCTGGCCGCGTCTGAGTCGACCATTGGGGTAGTACTATTTCAGGAGGACGATAAGCTTGTAGAGCATGTCGTTTATTATCTTAGCCGTGCTTTGGCCAGAATTGAACTTCGGTACTCCCACGTTGAGAAATTAGCCTTAGAAGCTATTTATGCTATTCAGAGGTTACGTCACTACATTTTACTAAGGACCACAACAGTAGTGGCGAATGTGAATCCATTTCAATATGTTTTGTCTTGACGGATTGTTGGGGGGAAATTTAAGAAATGGATAGTCATTCTCCAAGAGTTTGACTTGGATTTTCAGTCCGCTAAGTCTAAGAAGTCCTTAGTTTTTGCTGAGCTTATAGCATAATTTTCTTACCGAAGAAGATGTAGCAGTTGAAGACGAATCATTCCCAGATGAGCACATCTTCTTGATATGCACCTCTGATCCTTGGTACGGGGATATTCTTATATATCTCTAGACTTTGAAGTACCCTACAGCTTCCTCATGGGAGGAATGACGTAAATTACGCCTTCATGCTAAGAACTACCTCATCATAGGAGATAAATTATATCAAAGAGGGGTAGATTCCATTTTCTGTCGATGCCTTACCCATGAGGAAGTGGAGATTGTCCTGAATGATTCCCATAGTGGAGCGTGTGGGGGTCATTTATCTGGGTTAGCAATGGCCCAGAAGATATTATGTGTCGATTATTTCTGGCCCATGATCTTCAAATATTATGTGGAAGCAGTGAAGCGCTGTCATCCTTGTCAGCTTTACACTAGGAAAATGCGGTCACATCTTGCTCTGTTATTTCCCGTTGTCTCGATAGGCCCCTTTATGAAATGGGGAATTGATTACGTGACATGCAACCCAGCCTCGACTGGGGGGCCTAAATATATCATTGTCTCTGTTGACTATTTTACGAAATGGGAAGAGGCAATTCCTACTTTTAAAGCCGACGGGGAAACAACAGCTTTCTTTGTATTGAATCAGATTATAGCACGGTTTGGTATACCCAAAGTGATTGTCACTGACCATGGCAGTCATTTTCAAAATAGCATGATGACGAAACTGACCACTATGCTCAGATTCAGATAAGAACATTCATCTTCATACTATCCGCAAGCAAACGGTCAGGTTGAGGCTATAAACAAGACTTTAAAAACTATCCTAAAATGTACAATTGATGCAGCCTGTTCTAACTGGTACATCATTCTATATCCTGCTCTTTGGGCCTACCGAACTAATGTAAAAACTGCTACGGGTTTCTCCCCCTTTCAACTCGTCCATGGAGTGGAAGCAGCTACCCTGATTGAGTGCGAAATCCCGTCTCTAAAAATAGCTATTCATTTGTTACCTGATACGATAGAGCTTGAAGAACATCTGGTACATTTAGAGCACCTTGATGAACAGCGTAGAGATGTGCTGACTGCTAATCAAGCTCATAAGAATAGGGTCAAAACTCAATATGATAAATCGGTCAAACCTCAGGTTTTCTATGAGGGGGAACTTTTCTTGCTTTGGGACCAAGACAAAGAACCCCTGGGGGTAGGAAAATTCAAGGCCATGTGGTTAGGACCTTATGTCATGTCGAAAGTCTTGAAGAAGGGAACATATGAGTTAATTGATTTTGATGGGAACAAGCTGCCTGAGCCTAGAAATGGGCTCTACCTAAAGAAGTACTAAGCTTAGGCTTAGCACTTTTTCTTGTATTTCTATTGTATGTATTTTTATGTACATTAAGTTGTCGGTTTTGTTTTTTATACCATTTTCTGGTTGTTGCAGATGTCTTCTGAAAGGTATATAGGGTTCGACGATGGCGCCAGTTGCCACACTTGTAATCTAGCCTCAGCAGCATGGGTCATTTACTCTCCCTCAGGACAACTAGTTGCCGCAGGAGGCGCTTGTTTAGGTCCTTCTTCTAATAATGTTGTTGAGTATAGGGCTGTAATTGAGCTTCTATGGGATGCTTTGTCACGTGGTATCACCTAGCTCGAGGTCCGTCTGGACTCTCAACTGGTGGTCTCCCAGCTCAATCGAGCTTATCAGGTACAAAATCCTATTCTATTACGTCAGTTCATGAAATTCGATTATTGGAAAGAAATTTTGAAGTTATATATTCAATCACATTCCACGAAATCAGAATTCATTGACTGATGCATATGCTAATTACATTTTATATTGGCATCTAACACACATTTCATAAAATATACAACATCCTCATAAAAAACACTTGTAAATAAATTGACAACTATATATATATATATATGTAAAATATCTGTCCATAGATAGGTCAAGTCTGATCCTCAGATCCGGTCATAACTGTATAATACACAAAAATATAAAAAAATGTGGATTGCAGTCCATTAAAATGTCCTAGATCTAAGCAGGACCATCCTGGTCACTTGGACCACCTTGGTCCCCATGGTCTCTTTGTACTCTGGCTTCCTCAGCCTCTTCGGCTTCGGCAGCCTCCACCGCATCTATGTATACAAGAATTGCTCTGGCCACTCGCCTCAAAAGGCGTAACTAGACCGGTGGAACTCCAACAACGAACTCTTGCATGACGACCGGGATATGCTCTATCCGCAAGGTGGGAACTCTTTGGGTTAGCTTGGACAACTTCCCCTTTAGAACCCTAATAAGCCTCGGGTCTTCACCTATGATAGGACGAACAAACATGCGTGGATGCCCCTCAGGGCGGACCGATCCAATATCTACATTTTGACATGTATAGGATTAATACTTGTGCATATATGTATATATCTATCATTTTAAAATTCATAAAAATTTTAAAAAAATGTTAAAAAATTAAAAAAAAATTGTTTACCTAGCTCTCCCCATGCTCCTCCTGGAGGGAGGACAAGGTCTGGATCACCTCGAAAATCCATGCCGACATATGGAAACTGCTCTAGTGCCGATAGTTGTCGCTCCCACCAGATGTAGAAGTCATCATTGTATACACTTTGCATTGTGTCTCCTCCTCCTTGATGGAGGAATATGTCTCCCCATCTGCTTAGCCTTGGATGATGTGGAGATCGAACTGGTAGAGGTATGGCGGGGCTCAACCCTAGTACTCTCTCTCGAAGAAGGAAACCAATATGCTAGAATACCCAAAAATTTTTGCCTTCCTCTCTTGCAATCGAAGAGTTGTCTTTTCATAATGGGGACAACTCCTGAACACCAATCATAGAGGGCACCATGCATACAATCCACCGCCAATCTCATTTGGTTCCGTGTAGCTAAATGTAAAGAAGAGGATCCTGCAATCCTCACGATGGTGCTCGTCAGTACCTATAATGTGAAATCACAGATATGTGCAATCGAGACACAGCTCCCTCTCTTCTGGGTACTTGGTGTGCAAAACACATCTATGTAGTTCTGGACACTTAAAGGATCACCGCCTTTGCCGGTGCACTCTAAGTTGACTGGTGCTCCACATCGTGACAGACAGGTAATGAAATACATGTCCTCGGAAGTAATTTCCAAAGTCTCACCCTGTAGGTCAAACATCCCCAAATCATGATCCCAATAGTTTATCATGAACTCCAATAGACGGACATTGGCCCGCATGGGTGATGTGGAAAAGAACTTCAATAACCCACTCGTTCGTAAAGCATGTATGGTGGGTGCACTTTGGAGTGCTTCTTGGTCCATTATTTCATGTTCTTGTTCCCTCCATTCCAACACCATCTTTACACCTAGCAAAACAAGTAATTTGATTCATTAATTTCATATAAAATTTCAAATTTTTTTGCTTATAATTAGTCTTTTATCCTTCACGCAGTACATGCGACTGTCTAGTTAGACATGTCGCGTACTATACGCGACTGTCTCTATAGGCAACCCCCGTACAGAACGTGTGTACGCGAGTATTTAAACTGTGAACCTGCGTACGCGCCATGACATGCTTTAGGATGCTTTTAGTAATGAAATTGGGACTCAAAATTTATAATTGCTAGGATCAAAATGAAGAGCTCGGGGTGTAGGCTTACCTATAACTTGCGGAATTTGATTTCATCCACCAGATTGTCCACAACGATCGAATGAAGGTAGAGGTAAAACTTGCTTCTTATGGCTAAAAATTCAAAATGGTGAGTTTTGTTTTGATTTTGAACTATTTATAGAAATTTTATTTCTCAAAGTGGGTTTTTTCCTATAGTTTGAAATCTATACAACTAATCCCATATCTCTTTTTGTCTTGAAACAGGTTTTTCATCATTATAAAGTGTTTTTTGCTCCCATAGGGTGGTTTTGATATTTTTTATGCATTTTTTGCATCTATACTCACTCCACATTAACCTTAGCAATCAACATTTTTCCACGGACTATGGTATTATAAACCATTAGTTCCCTATTTTTACCATTGTTTTTCCGTGGATAGGACCCTTTTTTCATGAGTATCCTCCTTTAAAACTTGTGCTGTCTTTTGATACTGATGCCACAGCTGTTTCAGGTACAGGGGTATCCTTTTAGCTATTTTTCATGCCAAATAGAGCTTCTTTTTTTAACCTCTTTTTACAAGCTATCCTTTTATAGGACTCCCCACCCTTATGGAGTTTCTTTAGGCCCAGGTCTGACTCCTTCAAAACAGACTTGACTGCCGAGTTAACTTGTTCGTTCAAGCTCGTTAAGAATATGTGAATGGGCATCCGCATCGGTGGTAGGTTATCTCTTTCTCAGACCATGCGGAATAATACGAGAAAGGATCCCTCTCTTTTCTATTTGAATTGAGAAGAGTATTCTCAGGCATAGTTTTATCACTTTTTCGGACCTGAGGGACTAAATTTATGGAAAATGAATGCCCAGTATGAGCTTAGTTTTCTCTTTTTCGTGCTCTGGACCTAAACATGAAAAATATTCCGAGTGTACTTTGTGTCATTTTCATGCTCGTTAAACATCTAAGAACAAAGCAACAAGTTTATTGTTGTAAGCCCCATTTCTCATAATCAAATGGATCTTTCTGAGTGATATTGCTTTCTTTCACACTCGTAAAACTCAAGCTATTCATGCTGTTCTGGAAGGAGCATTGGGTAGGTGGTAATTTAACTTTTTTCAGGCCTCCTTGACTAAGTACGAAAAAGGTTCACCTTTTCTTCTACCGAAGTTAAGAGAGTTCTTCTGTGGTATGTTTTATACTTTTTCGGCCTCAGGAGACTAAATTGGACGAAAAAGGACCCCCTTGGAGTCTTCTTTGGAGTTTTCAGACTCTCTAAATGTGAAAACACCAACTGAGCATGTACTAGTTCGGGCTCATTAAATCCACGAATCAGTGACACTATCAAGCATTATTTTCCTGTCTCTTCGAGCTTGTTAAAAAATGAAGAGGGATCCGAGTTGACTTTCCTGGACTCGTTAAAATTTAACAAGGAAGGTAAGGAAGAAGTTTTCTCTTGTTTTCAATAGTGGCAGCATGTCCTCCTTGAGCATAGCACTCTCTATTTTTTTTGATACCCATGTTTCAGTGTTCACTTTCTGTTTAGCTATTACTTTGGGTTTCTTACTCCTCCTCTTGTCCGTTATACCTGGGGAATCTGATCATGTCTCCTACATGACAGATAAGTCTAGTTGTTCTATATATGAGTAAAATGTTGCCTTGGGTCATCTCTGTGTCGTGCTCACTGTTCAAGGAATCAAACCAATGTTTGATCTTTATCTTGATCCCATCATTGTTATATCTATTATCTATTGTGTCTCCCTTCTTTTGCCTAGTTCCTAGTCACTCTTGTGATCCGTTGGAGGATCTATTGCCTTCCTTATCACAGCATGGTTCTGTTTCAGTACTTCCTGATGATGAAGACCTAGAGTTTTGAAGATCGTACCTCAGGATTCACTTTCATCATTGGTGAATTCCTTTTCTTCAGTTGTCGATTATTACCTATTGATTTACAAACTAGTGAATCCTTTCCATGTTTGACTTCAACCTATATTTATTCACATGGCTTGGATTGTACTGGTTCTTTGGGATTGTTTATGAAGACCTTAGTTCCTCACATATGAACTAAGTTGTGCAAGATTATGTTCCATTTATGTACACAGCTTCCAGATATTTTAAAACTCATCATTATTGTATATTGTGACTTTGATCCACCTTTGTAATATACGTGGTCTAGTACCCGTATCATATGATGTACTCAAATATTGTAAAGGAGCTAGTGTTCCATTATATTGAACATAGAATCCTCAGATATGAATTTGTATATGACATTATTATGTATTTGTTTCAGGTACTACCTCTGCTCCATTGGATTTCTGAGTTCTCCAAAGATAAATATTATAATGTATTTCAGCCATCGCTTCCCTCTGACCTCACACATTAGGGGGCATCTGTTATCTACCCAAATGGCACTTCTCCTTCTGAGTGTTGACATTCCCTATGTTGGCACACAAAAGGACACTTATGGATTGAAGGTTGCCTAAAACACTATAGATGGGCATGTTATGAACTACATTCATTATTCATCCAGCTTGCCATTTTTACCTTTGAATATGTCAAGTTCCATACGCACCTTTTCCTATATGCAACCCACGTACATACGTGACTTTTCCTGCAACATGTCGCATACTGTACACGAGTCTTTGTAATTGCAACCCGCATACAGATTTGTATGCGAGATTCCCTTAGAGAAACTCACGTGTCATATGCGGGTTTCCAGTATCAATACCCACATACACCTTCCTTTTACATTAAAAATAATAAATCGCGATTCTTTGAGATTTGTTAAGCCCTTAACTATAACCATCTTAACTGTCTCAACCTCCTCAACCCTCGAAACTGCCTTATTTCACTAAGTATAAATAAAGGCCTTGGGGAGGGTATTAATCAATCACACTTGGAGAGCAAAGTTATGCTGGTGGTGTCTATTCAGAAGTCTTTGGAGCAGTGGATCTCAGAATCCTTTGGTTGCAGAGGAGCCCTTGTCTCAGGCGTTGGGTTGTAATCTTTACTCATTCACTATTGTTAATAAAGAGAATCCTTCTTCCACATGTGTTTTGGATGTCTTTCACGTATCATGGTTTGGTGAATACTTATGATTAAGCACTCTATATATGATTTATCTAACCTATTCTATATACATGTATAAGCTTGCACTTGGAGGATTTTCTCTTTATAGGTGAAGGAGAAGCATCCCTGAAGGCTTTGGAGGAGAAGCAAAGTGCAAGAGGACAAAGATAGGATCAAGCGTCGTGAATCGGGTGAGTCTTTGCTATCCTTTTGTTTCCTTTGTGTACTCTAGAGTCGATTTCCTGCAAGTTTTATGAGTATGTTGGTAACCCCAGACCTTCGGTTATAAGGTGTTTATTCCTGTACAACACTATTAGGGAATCATTTTTGCATTAAGGTTGATCACCTGAGTCTGAAATATTTCCTAAAAAAATGGGTCTCATCTCCAACAAAACATAAATAGGTTAGAAAACTCATGGGTTATGACTATGAGATCACTTACAAGAAGGGTAAGGACAATCTTGTGGGGGATGCTCTTTCTTGCACATTTGATGACCATGTTTCTCTTTCATCTATTTCAATGCCTATTCCAAATGGGTTGCAATATGTTCAACAAGGCTATGTCAATGACTCTTCATTATCTGAAATCATCGAACGGTTGGCCAATAACCCTTCTATTGTATCACATTACTCTTGGGATGGTGCTTCTCTGAGATAAAAGGGTCATCTAGTGCTTCCTATTACACCTAAATCTCATCATCAGCATGTGATGAGATCCCAAAATTTAGTGTTTTCCCTTAGTCCAAAATTGTGAAGTGATAATATTGGTCTAGACATCAAATATATATGTGAAAATCCATCATTGCCTCTACCCTTTAGTAAAAAAGTGATACCTTCTTCAGCACCGCCTGTAATGCATTGACAGTAAGCAGTGGCACCACCTTTACCCTTTGATTAAGGTTCGGTTCTTCCCTGTAACCACTCTGTCTCAGTGAGGAAGAAGTGGTGACCTTGGTAAAAAGCGAAAAAAGAGAGGTTCTCATGAAGCTTCTCGAAATAAGGCTTCGTGGCACCCTTATCCCTGATCACTAGGGCCAGTTGGGCTCGAGATCCATCCTTGTAGGATCTCCTAGCCACCTCACCCACCAATTTCTCAACCATCTCTATCCATTCCAAGCCTATAAAAGCAAGCTCATTCTCCATGGTTGAGGAGAGAGCAAAGCTATGTTGTTGCTTTGATATTTTCTCCTAAATCAGTTAAGTAAGCTTGAGGGAGCAAGTTCGAGTTGTTGGGGATGAGATATTGGATTTATGTAGGAGTACATCAACACTAAGGAATAGGTTGTAATATTCTTCTCTATTATCTAATGGAAAATTGGTTCCCTTCCCATAGAATATATTGTGTCATTATCGTATGTTTTATTATTAAATTCCTTAGTCATCAATATAGAATAGTGGATTATATTATGGTTCTATTTGATATTTTTTGTTGTTTTCATGTGATTATGTAGATACATCCATGAAGGATCATATTTATAGGAAAAAACTATACTAGTACATCAAAGAGACTTCATTCCAGATCTCCACCCATTCTAGGGAATGTCTTTGTAATGTCCCCATTCAAATAACTGCATAGCGGGAAAATTCCATCAATCCTACTAGTTCCCTAGGTTGGGTGGAAACATTGGGAAGTTAATAAGGGAACTAATAAATGGTGTTTAGACATTAGAAGGAATAAATATTTATTTAATGGATTTAATTAAATGAATTCAAGTGAAAAATTAAATGGCTATGGAGAATGGAGACACATGGAGACTGTGGGGCCCACTCAAGCTAGAATTCATATGTTAAATGGCATCCTCCTCTTGTAATTTTGAATCTATGGGAATATTAATGTTTTGCGATGGATTATGAGGTTAATATACTTGTCAAAATACTTCATATGTTGAATTTGGGATGAATTGTAACTTACATGGGAGAGGACGAGCCAAATGGGAGTTTCATGGACACTTGGCTAAATTTCCCTTAAATTTATGACAGCTATGAGACCAATAATGGAGATTCTATGACAGTTATGACCCAAGTCAGATCTGAAGGCTGACATACTGACATTTCAGGCTTTAATAGAGCATCTTGGAGGTCTAAATTGGGAGTTGGAGAAGGCCAAGAGGCTCCTACTCAAATTTAGGGGAAGAGGGAAGGTGAAGAGAGAGGCCACATGGAATAGCATGAGAAGCCACACCAATTCGACTTGGATTTGGTTTATGGATGGATTTGGAACCTTAGAATACCAACAATGTTCATAAAATACAGAGATCATCCATGAGAAGAAGTTTTTTTTGCTCATTTGTGAAATTGTCATTTGTGAATTGTGAGAGCTAGTGGATGATTAGTTTTCTTGCTTAAGCCAATTCCGAGGGTGAAAGATTCCCATCCTAGTTGGTGTTTGGAAATGCCACTCAAGTATTTCATGGATCTTTAATGGAGTCTTAATTTTAGGTGTAAGCTACAGGAAATCATGTGGATTCTTCTATTGCAGTACTCTCTCTCAACTATTTCTAGTTTTCACACCATATTCATGCCAATGGAGGGATTACGCTTTGGGTGAGCTATTGATATATTTGGGGAAGATTCTAATTCCCATTATATTATTTTATGATGTATATCCTCTTTATTTCACGTTCATAATACTCTCATGTTGAAATACCCAAAATAATTTATGTAAAAATGTTGAACAATGAAGAAATAGTGTCAATTCCCCACTATCTTGTTGTGAACCATTGTAATGCTGATGATTTCGAATTGGGAGAGCCTTTAATTGTCCATTTATTATTGGAATCAGTTCAATATTCTCTATTATTCATTCTTATAAAGTTTCAAGTCAAAATTTCGAAGAGTTGTATGTCAAAATGACTTTTAATGAGCAAACAATGACCATTTCCACTCTATTTTGATATATGCCATGGTAATGCTTATTATTTCGAATGGAGGAATGTATCTATTATAAATGTATGATGGATGGAATGTAATTAATGTTTATTTCAAGTATCATTTTCATTAATTAATCATTGGAATCCATTTTACTCATTTTTATTGCATTGGGAGAAGATTTGGTGCATTTTCCCCAACGGTCGAAATTGTGACTTGGGAGTTGTTTTGGAAAGATTCATAACAGACTGTATAAAGTGAACCATGATGCATATGAGACTTTTAAAAGTTACCTTACACATATCCATCCTCTGTTAATAAATTCAAGTGACTTTGGGATCATTTGTGAAGCCATTTCCGGCAATTACCTGGGGGGAATTGGAGCCCCAATTTGCTAGTAAAGGCTCCTACTTTGAACAGAACATTAAACAAGTTTGTAGATGTAATTTGGAGGTAAAAAAACATACATGAGATTTATAATTAAGTTATATTATCAGTCATGCACCTTCAGGGAAAATTTGGAAGCATTTGGGTCAATTTGGAGGTCTAGACATCAAAACTAGTCAAGAGCCAAAATGGAGAAAAATTTGGAAAATTGGGCATTTAAAAAAAATTCCAAAAAGGGGACATTACAGTATTCTAATCTTGTTGTGTACCATTTTTTCTATATCTGAACCATTCATACTAGAGGAACAACTCCTGTCTGCAGTAGGTGCAAAATTCCTAGCTACAAATATGGCGACTCCGCTGGGGATGAGCTTCAGCTAATCTGATATTCCTTAGTTTTTCAAAACACTTGTTCGAAATCCAAGCTCTACATTTTTATCAGTTCAATCAAATCCACTAGCTGATCTAGTGGGATTTTGGTTTGGTATCTTCATATCTGAGTTTTTTGATTTTGTATGCTCTTAATTACTATTAATTCATGATTTACATGCCAGTTTCACAATGATTTAATTTTTCCTTTTTTCCATATTTTTTTTTGGAAATCTACAGGGAATCACGCATACACAGTGGGAAATAAGTGGTGCCACTGGATGAAATCAATTAGCAGAATGCGGTGCCATCGCCTGTGATCAACAATCAGGAAGTGGTGCTCGTGAAGAACTGCTCTGTCAGTGACCCTTTGGAAGCGGTGACAGGTAGGTCTTTCCAGACTTGTTCTTTCAATGTTTTTTGCAAAATTTTTGGTTGATTTGATTTCAGTTTTGAGTGTTTGGGTTTGTGTTAAAGAAATATGAGTGCTTGAATGTCAAATTTGACGTGGTAAAAGGATTATTTTGTTGAAATCAAAATAGCTAGGATAGACTCATCTTTTCATTAGCTTGAACGATTGGTTTTGAATTTTTTGAAAGGAGTATTGTTTGAGAGATTAGCATCAGTTAGATCATAGGATTATTGTTAGACAAATCTAAAAAGAAAGAATTGATTGGTTGCTTGTTTTCATTTTTCATTAAATTTTGTGAAGGACTTCTTTTTGCTTTGAAAAAAGAAATTTTTTTGTTGGGACTTTGTTCATATTTTTGTTTGAGGACAAATTTTTGGACCTCAGATTAGCCTCATCACCTTTCATATCTCCATCTTTCTTCTCTTTCTTTTATATTTTGATCTCATCAAAAGAAAAATATTAGTAGTTTTAAGTTAGATATTTCTAGTTTTAAGAGAAAAATGGAAAAAGTATTCATTATACTTTTGAGTGCTTTTTGTCTTTCTTCTTAGAAAAAGAGATCTTACCCTATCTTGCTTTCTTTCAAAAAATCAGGTTGAATTTTGTTGCTTGTTCTCTTTCTCAAAAAACATTTGGTTTAGAGTAGTTGTTTGGGAAAATTTTTGGTTTCGAAACGAAAAATTGAAAAGAAAAATACTCTTTCCTTCCCATAGGTAGGCATGTCTTGAAAGGTAAAGTGAAAGTATCTACATTTCATATTTTCATGGCTTTACATTTATGTTAGAGCTCCATGCATTCGCCTAACCACTCAAGTTAAAATTAATGGTAGTTATAGGTCTAAAATTCTATAGAAATTTGTGTGATAAGTTAGTGACGTGTTTCAGCGTCGTAAAACATAGGAGCTGTCGATATTTGCCTACACTACAACCCCGAAATCACACTGTTCTTCCACATACCATTGGTATATCGAATGACCTTTCATGTACCCTTGAGGTATATAGAAAGGTACTTCATGTACTCGATTGTATATCTGAAGGCCCCTTGTAGATAGTTGTGCATTAGATAGCACTACTACCGATTTGAGCTCCCACATACCTTGCCTATATCGGGATACCCTACTAGAATTCCTTGTCCAACAGAGAAAAACCCTTTGGCCATCTTGTTTGGAGAAATACACTGAGAACAAAACTCAGGGATATTACTATGCACTTACCTTGAGTATATTGTGAGTTGCACCTTCTTGACAATCCTAGAGAGAGACTGACTATTTTGAGCTCATCTAGTCACTTAAGTTTGCTTGTGGACTGTAGCTTGTGTAAGAGAATACTTTGTGTGATTTTCCTTAGTTTTGAAACCCTAGGTTAGGTTTTAGTATTTTTTCAATGTGCCAAGACGATCCAGAAGGAACCAGGGCTTACCACCTAACTTTCCACCTGCAATAGGGGAAGGCCCAATGGAATCCACGGACTTAGGAGCTACAATTGGCTCCCTTAAGGGGCGAATCCAATTGTAGAAAGTGGATATCAATTTGCTTCTTACGTTACTCCCTTGGTCCAATAGTCTCTTGTGGGCGACACTTCTTTTCATTCTTCGATGGAAGGTATAAATGATAATATTAATGAAACTGAGTACGGCCTTGATGCTCCTTTTTGGAGAACCTCTATGGGTCAAGCCATTTCTGAGGTTGGGGTAATTAGACCCTCTTTTGAAAACCCTCCTCGGAATGAGGATGCATATAGGAGAATTCAAGAGTCACTTAGTCATGCTCATAATTTTCAAGAGAGGATGGACAGGGTTTTGGCTACCCTTATACCTCATAAAGAAACTATGTTGTCTCTTTTACCCCGTTTGATAGACCCATGGCATGCTGGATATAGTCCTCTTTTTTATGATGCTCCATCTCATGGTTTGTATCCTTGTGATCTAGGTCAATCCTCCAACCCTACAGTTTTAAATCCTAGGTCTGTTGCTAGTGCTCTTGTACCCTTTATAGCTGGGGGGAAATCCTCAGCTCAAGTGGTGGTTGTACCTTCTAACCCTGAGGGGAAAACCCCGACATGACCTACGTTATCAGTTGGTGGATTTGTTACTAGTACTAGGAAAACCTCTACTACAAGGCAATCCACAGTGTATGTTCCTCCTACCTACACCAATATGGTAAATCCTCCTGTTATCACTATGGTTGTTTTTCATTTTTATCCTAGGGTTTTATATTTTTTCTTTATTTTGAGTCCATATCTTTAGTATTACCTTATTTCTTTTTTATACCTTTGTGTGTCATGGTTTCTATATTTTATTGTGATTTCTTTTGAAGGCTCAAATCATTTATTATTTAAAGTTATGGACTTGTATTAAGAGCAAGATATTTTATGATAAAATCAATTATAAAGTGGGTTATATAAACTGGCAGCATTTCTTACAACATTTCATCACTGCCAGATGGTTTTATTCATAAAAATAATTTTAAATTCTGATAATGAAATGAAGGTATATGGATATATTCAAACACATGGTAAAGATTATACATTTGACAGGCTTGGTACTATGGTTTAAAGCATCATCATTATTCCTTGAAGGCATGCATGTCTAAATGATGAATTTGTTGATTGTGTCACTCATTTGCTTTCACAAGTGTTCTTTGTATGAAGTCGAGGAATTTGATATGATGGACAATGGTATCGGTGTTGACAGTGTTGACAATGATATTTTCCATATTTCATTAAATTTGTTTTATGCTACTGTTTCGAATTTCCATTAGGTCTGTATAGTTTGTATTTTGAAGAGTTTGCAGAATGCTGAAAGTATTAATAGAGGAAGACGCAGATATTTTGGTGAAAATAAGACCAGGAGGTTTGATTTGTAGATTGGAACCCGATAATACACAATGGATATTGCAATTTCCAAGGTCAGCCCAATTAATGAGAAATGCGGGTTGGTTTTTCTTCTGTGAAAAGTTGTAGGGTTATCATACACAGGTGACTAGGGCCTTCATAAAAAATTACAAAGAGGGAGTGGTTCAGCTCAAGAGTTTGAAGACTATGGTGAATGAAGAATCTATTGCAGAAGCAATAGGGGTTCTAGCACAAGGAGAAAGGTGGTTTAAGTAGTAGGATTTTTAGGGAAACCATGGTGAGTTATTTTTGCTAGGTTTTGAGAAGCTGGATTGGAAGAATGGTATTCATGTAAGTAAGATAAAACCCAATTGAAAAATTCCCTTGGAAATGGTTCAAAATTATATTACATGTGAAGGTCGTTATGATAGGATCCTCAAATGTCATTTAAGGTTGTTAATGCATCTCAATGGAAGTTTAAAACTTAATCTCCCATTTTATCTGTTAAAAATCCTGCAAAAGATGGTTACATGGGTTCAATCCCATCCAGAACACACTGCTCGTTCTATATACCACCGAGGTTTAATAAGATTATTGCTGATTTCACAATTGAATAAAGAAGGACGAACTTGGGAAAGTTTTCTGTCAGAGTTAGGGTTTGAAGAAAAGACCAAAGAAAAGGGAAAAAGGGTAACAAAAGACTTGAACCAGCAAACGAAAAATCCTGAAGAAGAAACTGAGCATGTTGCAGCAGAAGGAAAGGGTTTTTTAGAAGAGCCAAACCAAAATAACTTGTTTCCTGAAGCTTCAGTTACAGATGAAAAAACTGAAACATTGAGTATGATTTTAAAGAATATAACTTCAAAGAATGAATAACGAGTTCAAGTTTTGAATCCAGAAGGCATTGGTTTGAAACCTAGGACTAGGCTAAGGAGTAAGATACAGGCAGAAATGGAATTAGTGCATATTCCAAAGAATAGAAATGAAGACTGTGGAGAAATTGTAATGGAAATGATTCTTTCAGTGAGGAAACTATACATGCATACAAGGATCAATATTGTTTAGATAATGAAAATTTCATTGATATTCAGGGTGTTGCAGGATCTATACCTGAAATATTTTGCACAAATAAACAGATGTATTCGAAAGACTGTCTAGTCTCAAAGTTTCCACAAGAAGATGAAGTTCTTATGAAAGAAAAAGCTATTGAAATAGCTCCAAAATTGAACCAGATTAAAAATTCTCTACAGACATATAAGGAGAAAACCAAGTTTTTACAGAGTATCAATGAAAAGTTAATGACTGCAAATAAAAGGTTACGAGAGGACTTGGAGGAAAAAGAAGCAGATTACCAAAAGCTACTTTCAATATCTAAAGACATCTTGAAAGAGAAGACAACCATCCAGAATCACTATGAACACATAAAGACCCAGAGGAAAGAGGTGCACAATCAAATGGAGAACAAGGATGCTGAGTTTTCCAGATTGCAAAAAAGATCCCAGGTTTTAAGTGATCTGACTGTTTTAGCAAAGGCTTCTAAGAGTCTTTAGACTTAGAATGATAGTTGGATTTTGAAAGCAATTAGGGTTTGATAGATGTCTATTTCTATTTCTATTTGTATTACACTTGTATTAAGACTGTTTTAAAAAGATCGACTTTGCTATTTTTGAAGAAATTCGATCCATAAAAATATGATCTGATAATTATCTCAAAAAATCAGAAGTTTTGTATATAAGGGATAATAGCTAGATATGAAATGGTGGAAATCAAAGATGGGAATCCAATTTTGATGTGTACTGTAAGACATAGAACTCTTTGCATATTTAATACATGTTTTACTTTGATATGATTATGGTTATGAGCTAGTTTTGTTCTTTTTATGAATTGTATTTTTTATGATTTATCCTGTGTATGGTAAATTACAATCCATTACATGATTCTTATAATAAAATACAGTTATCATTTAAACATTTAGTGATAGAGTCAACTCCATTCCATAAATTCATTCTCGTATTAAGTTCCTATTATTGAATTTTGTATTTTATTTTATGTCATACAGCTCTATAATGGTTATGTGGTTTTCAGTATCTTTGATTATGTACCAATTCTATTTTGATTTTGATTTTATAATATTGAATTATCTTTAAATATTTCTCTGAGCTTGAACTCCAATAGTCTAGGTTCAATTTTAGGGATAACACCTCCATCGAGTTTAGGCCAACCCTTAGGGGTACAACCTGCAGTTAACCAGCTTTCTTGGGGTTATGATTTCCCAACAAATTAATTACCTATAGTAAACATGAATTATCCACCTACATCTACAAGAACTATGTATTCTTGAATCCATTACCCTGGAAACACGTTTACACCTTGGGGGCAACCTAATTGGTCCTACATGCCGAAAATGGGGGGAATTCCTATTCTTACTGCTGGAGGTGTCGTAGGGATGCCTTATGGTGGCCCACCCTTTGGAGCTCCACCAGGAGGAGGCCCACCTAGCGGAGGTCCACTTTACGGAGGAACACCGTATGGAGGACCACCACCTGGAGGCCCACCTTCGAGAGGACCACCACCTGGGGGACCACCTTCTAGAGGACCAACACCTAGAGGACCACCACTTGGAGGACCACCACCTAGAGGATCACCCCCTGGAGACCCACCTTCTAGGAACCCACCCCATGGGGGGTCACCCCCTTCAGGGGGATCTTCGGGAGGTCCATCATCTAACCAACCAAATCAACAACCCATATATCAGTCAGCTTATGGTCCTATTGGTGCATATATGCCTTATCAATATTACCAGTATGTGGAACCTAATCGACAATTACCTTTCTTGGAAACTTTGGACTTACCTAATCTGTCCAAGCTGATAAAAGATTCCATTCGACATGACCCTTCATGGCCTACTATTCTGGTAAAATTTCCATCAGACATTCCCAAGTTTGATGGAAAGTAGGGAGATGATCCCAAGAACCATGTTATGACCTTCCATCTATGGTGTTCCTTGAACTCCTTGATGGATTATTCTATTTGTTTAAGGCTCTTCCAGTGCACATTGACCACTTCTACCACTGCTCCTTCGACTCCTATGGTTTCCACCGAGGTGAATGCTATTCAAAGTCCACAGGAAGCCAACAATAAGAAAAAGGGAAAAGGTAAAAACAAAAAACCTGGAAACCAATAGGGGAATCCTGAACCAATGACCAATGAGAATGATAAAGGGAAGAGGAAAGACAAATATCCCTGATTATTGTGTGGAGGAGATCACTTCATGAAAGAATGTCCTCGTCATGATGAGATTAGAATTTTTTTGAAGAGTAACCCCGTAGCAGCAGTTCTTACTGATCCATTCCCCTCTCAACAAAAACTGATAGACTCACATGTCTAATCAGGGGACCTCCAATCCCACAGAAGAAATCATAATGATGTCTTCTGAGACCATCAATTGTAGTACTCGTAGTCAGTCATATGACAAGATAGTAGAGAGGAAGGAAGAAAATTCTTCTTCCGAGAAAGTTCCTTCTAGTAGTTCTCCTCCATGTTCGTCTAATGGCCCTCTCATGATCAAAAAACCTAATCTTTATTTAATTTTACGACCACCTAAGGATACCCTCAAGAATTATGTTTTCAATCCCAATGCCCAAGCTGGACAATTATATAATGTTGTTGAATATTTAGCTCAGGAGCCTTGCACGATGTCTACCCTTGAGGTACTCCAAAGTTGTCCAACACAGCATAAAAACCTATTAACATATTTGGGGGAATTATACCCAGACAATACCAACTTGATTAACTTTAACGTAGAGAACTATAAATCTAGATTACCTCACCAACTCGCATTTTAGATTGCCTCTAGAGTAGTTGGGAGAAAGGTCCATCGGACCATCCTAGATGAGGGAGATTCGACCTCAGTCTTGTCTATATCCTATTGGAGAGCCATTGGTTCTCTTGAGGTTATGAAATTGTGTCCACTTTAAAATATTTTGATGGACGAGGTTTCCAACCCCATGGTCTATTTCTAACACTTTCATTCGAGCTAGGGGGAAAGACTGTTTCCATTTAGGTGGAAGTGGTTGATACCCAATTAGAATACAATCTTCTATTGGGGAGAAATTGGTTTTAGTCTATGACTGTTGTCACCTCGACAATGTTTAGAACTCTCCAATTTCCACATTTGGGGAAGATTATGACTATTGATCAACTTGACTATTGTACGTCAAATGTTAAGACCCCTACAATGAATAACATTCCTATGCTAGGTCATTCCCCTCCTCCTTATCAGTCAATTGGGGTAGGTATGCTGAAATATTCCACCCTTATGGGTGTGTTTTTGACAACCCCTTCTAGTATAGAAGTGGCGATAGTAAATATGATTTCCACAACTTGCGATAGTACCAAGGGAAAATAAATTGTTGATTCATCGTCCCTTGGTCCGTATGAAGCAATGTACGATGCTATCCAATCAATTTCCGATGACCATGTTGATGACCTTCATCTTGTGGCTTCATATCCTTACTACCATCCTTATTGATTAGAACCCTCTCTTCCCACTCTAGATTATCTCATGTAGAATTTTCCTTCGGATGAGTCCATGACAAAGATCATGAGTGACAGTGAACCCATATGGGAAGATGATCATCATCAATATTCTTTTCTTCCCAATGCCACTTCAGTGGGTTTTGACCTTGAATCACTTATCAGTACTGATATTGTCAACCCTCCGCAAACACCTGTATTGTTGCAAAATACTGAATCCGAAGGAAATTTATGCAACTTTACTAAAACAACCCCAATTGACATATCAGTCAAACTTGGAACCATTGAGCATGTTCACGTAGGGAAGAAATGCTCAATGGATGAAACTGAAGCATATAGATAATTATTCAAAGAATTATGAGATAGTTTTCCCTAGATTTATGAAGAAATGCATGGGATAGACCTGTCTATTGTGGTTCATAAAATTAAAACCTATCCCACAGCAAAACCTGTAAGGAAGAAATTACGTGAGAATTTACAAGAGGAGGAAGGACTATGGAGAATACACTTCATATATTTTATCACAATTATATTGCAGAGGCTCAACAATATGGAATTCAAAGCAGTGTCTCTTTATGTTATAGGTCTGCATGTGAATAGAAGCACATTACAACGAGAGAAAGAGATTTACCCTTGATCACAAGATGGATCGATGTTAATTCATGAAATTATTTCATGAGGATCAATCTCTTGAGTTTAATATCAACTTACGTAGTGGCATGGTGATTCTTCTACCAATTTTATATTTCAGCTGCATAGTTGATTTTATTTGGCATTATTTGTTTCCTAGTAAATTGGACAAGGTATTAGTGGAGGTTTAGTTGCTTCCCAAGACACTCAAATGCATATTTTGGGCCCATAACCCGCAGGTCCATGAATTTAATGGACTCCCTGGATATGTTTTCATCAAGGTTTCTCTCATTAATTCATTAGTTTATTTTTTATAGCACTAAGTTGTGAATACTTTGTTTTACTTTTAGCAACATATTTTTTATTTGAAAGTTATAGGGTTTCACAAGGACCAACAAATGAGACAAAATCCATTTATGCTTGGATGATTTGTTTTTTGTAGAGAAATAGATTTATACTATACTTAGGTATAATTTATATAAAACACATGTAGCTCCCATTCCTTAAAGTAAAATAATGCATAGTATATTGTGTTTCTCTTTTACCCTTTCAGATTACATAAATTGTGTACAACGCTTCATAATTATATGTATCCTAGTTGATAGTTTAAGTATGTTCCTATGGGAACTCAAAAATTTGTTGGTGTAATTATTCATCTCAGCACCAAATCTATTAATAATATAATCCACATCCAATAAAGGAATAAAAAACCCCCCCAACCAACCGCTATCTAAAAAAGAAAATAACTAGAGAATAACCAACAATACATTCCCATTTTCCACCATCGATTCTCCCAATGTCCTTTCACCCATTCTTCTAACCAAAAAATTGTTGTCCAATGTTTGAGATACCATGGAAACCACATGGGGGAATCACTTGTTGACCAATATCCTATCACGTTAGTTCATATTATGGGTTTTAAAATTATTAAAAATTGAACCAATATATTGTAGGTATTGGGGGGATGAGGGGTTTAAGGTGGGGGTGAGTAGGGTGGTTTATAAAAATTGAGGTATAAAAAGGGTTGGGGTGGAGGTTTTAAGTATTGGGAGGGGGTTTCAACAAAAAGAGTTTGGGTCAATATCTCTGGAAATTAAGGGTATTCATTAATATCCCACGAATATCGCACGTGCTATGTGAGATGTTCACTAAGTGAAGTCCCCATGGGAAACCACCACATTAATCTATAAGTCCTCTTACAATAAAATTTTAACTCGGGTATCACTTTGTGGCTTGGAAAAACCACTAGAATCCAAATTTTGTATTACCTTACCATTGAGAGGATCAATCAAACATACATTCTACTTCTTTCCGTTTAAATCCTCTTTTCAAGTTATACTTGGACCTTGAATCCCTTCCATCCTACTAGATGAAATAAATGATTTCTCAATAGACAAAAATCCCTTATATTGTTATGTATCTCCTTCACCACTCTCTATTAGCACAACACTGCCCCTCAAAACTGCAAATCCAAATAATTTACCATCATATGATTTATAAAATGAGAATATGCAAAAAATTTTAAATGCAAAGACTCAACTAAAGGCCTAGACCTGAAGCACATACTTTCCAATACTTAACCAAAAAAATGGATTCCAAACCAAACCCAAGGAACATTGTCCACAAATGATGAAAAAATGGCATGCTATAAATAAACTCCCCACCAAACACCCAATGAGTTTCCACTCATACATGATAGGAAACTGTCACGTCGTCGCCCCTCTACTGGAGAGAGGATGCGATTATTGCTGATATCTAATCCGGGAAACTAGCCCCATGAACATAAAATGAAATACATTGAAGTAATAACATGCACATATGCATAAATGTTTAACACACACAGTGGAAGAAAATCCATTCCATTCATTGACATGTTCATTGCAATTCATTATCAAATGTAAATGTAGAGATTTAAACACAAGAATACTTATCTTATGAAGAAGATCATCCCACAACTAGCTATGTCACTACAACGTTCCACCCAACCATAGGCTAGTGTGCTCCTTAATCGCTCAGCAACACTGCCACCCCCGAGCTAGGCATGATTCCCACAAGGAATAAGGAAACTAAGCAGGCTCACACATAGCCAAAGATATGTTAAAACTTAGCCAAGCCAAGCTATGTTTGGATTTATCAGGATGCCAAAGGGATGGAAAGGCTTGTTTTCTAAGCTAGTGAGCTCAACTATAGAGCTATGGACACCTACACAATATCTGACTTGGGTTTCCCAACACATACACAACCAACACAAGGAATCATCCCCTTCTCTGTTGTACAATTCTTCAGGCTATGCATTCCCTTTAAGTGTTATTCAAGATGTGTAGTAAGGAATAATTAGCCCTCAATATCCCTCAGTGAGGTTCCTCATGCACTAGATTTATCAAGCATCTTTCCTCTTCCACTCCTAACTGGATTCAGACCAAATCAAGGAGCATAACAACTTAGACCAAGGAAATGGTGCACATACAACAAAATACCAATTGTCGGTCCTTATAAAAATGTTGGGAACCCAAAAATGGATTTACAAATGGAGAAAAACACCAAGGAGAGAAATAAGATCTCAACAATCATATCATGACACCATAGAGCCAAAATCGACCTCTGCAACAACCCAAATCGTATTTTTTATTTCTGAAGGTGATTATGGCAATACGAGAGCCAAAACATCTGCTATAAACCCCCAAAATGTGAATCTATCTCCTTGGACACTCAACAAGGTAAAAATGGTTCCCAGCCATTGAATAAGTAAATCTTTCCTTCCCACTTACTAAACAATACTAAAACAAATTTCTGGGCATGCAAAAATGAGGAAAATGACTCCCACCATAAAGGATGAACACACAGGAAGCTTCAGCTGCATGAAGGAAGCCTATGTGAAGGATAATGGTGAGGAAAAAAATGGAAAACGTGGGTGGATGGCCAAATGGGTGTTTACTTGCCCAAAAAGTCAAAAACATTTTTCCCAAATTCGAACATCCTTGCCCATACTCTTCCCATCCCCATGCAATAACTACTTCAACCAATTTCTGGCAGAATTAAATGACTGGGTGAATGAGACAAGAAAGGTAGTTGAGTTTTTGATGGGTTCTCCCGTTTACATTTGGATTTTCCCGTTTGGCCCAAAAGGTTAAATATTCCTCCCCCTTATCCTTAAGAAATCATGCCCCTATCTCATTATTTGTTGCATAGACATAGCTGGTTGGGGTTTTTAATTAACTTGCATATTTACATGATGCCAAAATTATAATGTGTCGGCTAGCACAAAATACCATCAGGAACGATTTTAATCGCCCGAACATAAAATGTTAAATCGATGGTGGCGATTTTGCCTTTAGCTCCACAACACGATTAATTACAAAATATACATCATATACATTTAATGCAAACAGGATCAAAACCAGGGTGTTACATAAACTTTTGTATTTATCTTATTACTAAAATGGGGGGTGAATTAGTTATAGCATAGATATGTATATTATTTCACTTAAAAAAAATTTCACCAGTTAAAAACTTTCAACAACAACAATAACAAATACAAAAACACAGAAATATATGAGAATAATTGTATATCTATAAATATATATGATTGATTACACCAATGGGAGAATCCAGTCTCCAAACATGAGCACCCACTCATTTCGAGTGTTGACATGATCCTCAACAATAATATGCTGGTTTTTGGCACCGATATGCAACAAATTTAATATGTGTAAGCACCAACTCACGATCTTCAAGAACCATCCTGAACATATATTTGTATCACTGCGCAAAATGCGACTTTTTGAAATCAAGTTTCGACCTGTGGATAACTGTGATCTCCATTGGTGGAAGAACCAACCTCCAAATTATGTCTCTAACACCAACTAGAATGAGGTTGCAATCCCCTGGGTTTTATCTACTCCAACAGAAAGGATGCTACAACACCCTAAGTTTTATATGCTTCAACAGAAAGGATGCTACAATGCCCTGAGTTTTATTGGCTCCAACGGAAAGGATGCTACAACATCCTGAGTTTTATCTACTCCAATAGAACAAATGCTACAACACCATGATTATATTTTCTAGCACAGACTGAAAGGAGGCTATGAACCCATTCTCCTTTCCCTGTCTAAACTCCTTGATATGAAATAACAATGTACTGAATGATTGTAATAACAAAATACCTTATCTTTGATGTGTTTCTTCACCAATCCGTAACTTTTGTAACTTGTTGATATGTGTCTAAATATTTGTGTCTGAATAGTTAGTTGCCAAAACTTTGATGTGCGGAAATTATTGTGATATGCGTCTCTTCTACGGTTTTGCGATCTATGTCTTTAGACAAAGTTCCTCACTCAGTCACTTCTATAGTTCTGTGGTCTGCCTCCCTTCTGAGTAAGAACATTGCACATCCTAAATACGAGTATCCTTCTATATGGCACACTCTTTGTTTTTCATCATTTATCGATTTGCACACTTTGGCTCCACTACATAAAAAATATTTCTGCGATCAACGAGCCATTGATACCCCAAATAATTTGAAATAGAAAAGAATTGTTTCTTACAAAAAGACCGAGTGTAAATAATATAAATATTCCAAACATGGAATATAATGCAAAGTGATAAAAGATATAATATGTGTTTTTTACAATTACATTGGTAGGGATTTATATAAGCCTTATCGTGCCTTGTCAAATGAATGGGTACGTCTCCTTACTTTTTTTTCTAATTAATTAATTAATTAATTCTATTTATTAGTTATTAATTATTAATATTAATATATATTAATATTAATAATTAATATTGATACTTAATGTTTACATATAGTTATATGTCTTATTATGTTATACATATATTTATATAGCATTCCCTTCCCCTTAAGAGAAGCTTTGACCTCGAAGCTCAGAGAAGACAAGGCTTCGTCTGATGTCTTGTTTGTAATGAAATATTCTCAATATTTGTCTTAGTATCTGATACATTTGACGAAATGAAACGATATGAGTTATGGATTCCCAATACAAATTGTCGCATCGTTTGTGAATCCATCCATCAAAGATATATCTTTATTGGAGTTTTTTGTTGACCGCTTTGTTGGATTGGATTCTTGATTTTTTCTTATCTTGTTCATTTTGTGTTATTTCTCTTATGAAATCATGTCTCCTCCGTTTATGTTCATTTTGACCCTGTCGTTGGTCAAAATTATTTTTGTAATTTGGGTGTCGATAAGGAGTTCTTGTTGTTTGTTTTTATATTGAATTGACTTCCTTTTGAACTGTGACAAGGACCAAATTTGTATTTGTTCCTTCTTCCTCAACTTGGGTTTGTTTTCTGGAGAGTCTGTATGCTTCCTTCTGGATTTGAACTAATTTGTTCTCTAATAGTTTATTATTATTTTGAATTTTCTTGAACCTTTCGTCTTGCGACTATTTGTCCTGTTTTAACTTCTTATTTTTTCCTCTAGTTCTTGATTAATATTTCTCAGATGATGGTTTTATTCTTATTGTTTTAGTATTCTTCCTTCAAGGTCTTGATTGGAAATTTCCATATTCCAACTATTTTTTAGCTTTTCTATTTTCCTAAGTAATGTCTTGCTATGGATTCTTAGTCGAAATAGTTCTTCAGTATTCCTTGCTAAATTGCCATTGATTTTCACAATTTTTAACTTGTGCTTATTTTTTTTGTGATCATACTTTTGCTGGAGTTCTGCCTTCTATTGCTAATGTCAACATATACTTCATTCTTGACTTATTAGCTTTCTCTGGATTTGCGCCAATTCATCATCTTTATCCATGACGAGCTTGTTTAAACGCTTTATGTCTCATAGATTGTTATCACTTCTATACAGTGATTCTTCGTTATCTTCGAACTTTTTTATTGTCTTTAAGGTATTGGTTGTGATTTTTTAATTGAGATATTTCTTCATTCTTAGTTGATAGCAATTTCTTGATATCTTCATTAGTTTTTTCCAGATTTTTATTTTGATCTTTTGAGCGATGATTCTCTTCTTCTATCAACTTATGAAGAATGATATGCTTATTCATCTCAAATTGTAGATTTTTATTTATTTCCTTGTAATACCCTAATTCACTTTCCAGTTTATGTGTTTACATCTATGAGTTACCTTGATCGTCTTTCATAATAAATAATTTACCACATATTGGACAAGAACGATTTCCATTATTTAAAAATGTCAACTATTGGAATCCCATTTCGAAGTAAGAACAATTAGTCCAAAATTTGGATTTATATATGGAATCCATACTTGGTTTAACAAAACCACAATGGGCTTAAATGACTTCTTCATTATCTTCCAAGACTTGATTTCTGTTCTTTTTAATATCTTCTTGGTCTTTTTTTTGTATTAAATAATAATTGTAATGACAATTATTAATTATTAATTATTATTAGTGTTTAAAATAATATTTTTTTTTCCAATGGGAAGCATTTAGAACTTTAACAATAATAAATATGATTTTAAAATAATAATAATATTATATAATAAGGGTTGGTTAAAAACCTATGCAGGTCAAAGACCTAATTTTGGAGAAGCTCCAAAAAATATTGGCCACAAAGCAGAATCTACCCAAGAAGGGGATCTGATACCAATGAAATGGAAAATAATGGTTTCTTATAGGAAGACCCAGTGTAAATAATATAAATATTCCATGAATGAAATATATTGTAAAATGATAAAATATATAAGATGTATTTTCTTACAATTACATTTGTAGGGATTTATATAATTCTTTATGTTCCTTTTCAAATGAAAGGGTACATCTTTTACTTTTTTTTCTAATTAATTAATTAATCATTTCTATTTATTAGTTACTAATTATTAATATTAATATACACTAATATTAATAATCAATATTGATACTTAATGTTTATATATAGTTATATGTATTATTATATTATTATTTTTTTATATAACATAATTCTGAAGCTAGTCTTCTTATATTATCTCAAGTCATTATCTCTCAAGCTTACTTCACCACATCCATCTCTTGATTCTTTACAATCTTATTGGCTAAGGATATGTGTCCACTTGGTGAAGGTCCTTATCCTTGGATAACATCCCACTTGTTTGTGTCTTCTTCAAGTTAAGGTCTACGACGACATGTGCTTGTCGCAATTCATATTTGTCTGAGATTTGGAGCACATATGCCAACTTCCTTGTGGGAATTTTGTACACAGGTTCATTTTTGTTCACAATTATTTGAACCACATACCATTTTATTTGTGGGACTATTACAAGAAATTTTATTTTCATGTTCTTCATCCACAAGTCTCACAAAAATGGCATTTGCGGATATCTTCCATCTTCAATGTTCTTCTTTGTGAATTTTTGTTTGCACACTTGTGACCTAGGGATCTTTTGTCTCATGGGACTTCCACATTCTTCCATATGCATTTGTTTAAGATGGATATGTGTAATTAATTCATTACAACATGTTCAATAGTACCCTTAACACTCTTCTTTGTCTTTGATCAATTCAATTCCTTGACTAACACCTTTGACATCAAATACAATTCATGTTCAACAATATCTCCATTTGTCATTGATGTCAACACTACTTTGAATGATAAACCTGTCACAAACTCCCATTGAAGATGAGATTTATTTTGTGCGTAAAAGGGTCCATTTATGATCATGGCCTTGCTTCTTTTGCAAATATGTATCTTCCAACTTCTTCTATTATGTCATTGCTCCCTCTGTCATTTGGGTTTATCTTTCTCTCCCACTTTGATAGCAATGGAAAATGGACTGTCTTCTTTGTTGAATCCCCCTAGATTTGTGCTCACTTCTTCCTGTTTGTCTTGCTTCTGATATTCCAGGTTGCAAATAATTCATTTATGCATCAAATACATAAAAAAGATCAGTTCTGCCTCACCACTGTTGTCTGCATATTATTTAATGTATACTGCGAGTGATTTTATCTTGGATTTCGAACACGATACCATTTATGAATGTCAATAAATTAGCGTATTTTTGCACATATTTCTAACCTTTTGTGTGCATGATAACATCAATGAATTGGTCCACGTGTTATGTCCATACTATGATTTTATTCCAACATCATTCCTCCAAATCATCTTTTTGTCCTTTATTGACCCATGCATTAAATTTTGGCATCGTTGTGATCTCCCTTGGATTGCAAAATGCACAAACTCATCAACTTCAACGTCCCTTCAATTTATGTATGAATATGTGAAGAATTATCTCCCAATTCTATAAGTTAGCAGTGTTTCCACTCAGCTTAGCACCCTGGTTCATACTCTGTCAATCCTTGCTCTAGAATTTGCAACTTGAGTTGGCATTCTTCATCTCTTTTTTTTCATCATGTCTTTATTCTAGATATTAAACCATTCTATGGACAACCTTCGTTCGGTGGTCCAATCACAAAAAGTGTACTTGGGACAATTGAGGGTGGATATGGGTGTTTGGAAAAAACATTTACATGAATCCAACTTCATGCCATGGTCCCATCAATATAATTTTAGCCAGAGCACTTATGAATCATTGTCCAACTTGAGTAAGAGAGTTGATATTTTAAAATAGCCACAATAGACATTTGACCTTATGAATCAAATTAGGTCTAAGAACACTTCCTATGATTCGTAGTCTATGACACTGGACTACCATCCTTTGTTGTAGTTATCAAAGTATGGAGAGCCAACTCCAACGGATTTGGACTTGCACCTTCACCACTGCATGCAAACCAGGTTGAAGAAGTTGAACTCAAATTGTGTCTATGACTCATCTTTGTCTTTTGTCGGCTTCAATTTTGTTCATGAAAGGACTGAATTTAATTATGTTCAGCTCCATATATCTGTTTTATTTCGATATGTGTCCTGATGTAATATGAGATTTGAAGCTCTGAATTTCATAATTACATTTTTTAATACAATACAAAACTTTCATTTTGCGCAGTCCTTGTGTATTACTTGTACTTGTGTCTCCTTACCAATTTTATGCATTATAATCTACACTTTTGATAATATCAAGTACACATTTCATAATGTACAATAACAATTCTTCAAATGAATTCTATGCACATTAAATTTCTATGTTAATCCTTGAATTCATGATGTACATGTTTGAACTCAAGGATACAGCTTAACCCATTTAGGTTAGAAATGAAGGAAACAACTGCTTGTTGCTTGAACTATGTTATTATTTACATCTTCTGTGCACTCCTGAGATACATTCCTAACCCATATATTATTAAGCAGTTGAATTTTATTGTTGTCTACATCTCTTGCACGCTCTTGAGACTAATTTTTCACCCATGTATTCTGGTGGACATTTGACCTCTTCTTTTGTGGCAGATATTCTTCTATAAACGTGTTGGAAATTCTTCTTCATTGTTCTGCTCTCATGAAACAATACAAAGCCTTGTTCCCATACTCTTCACACACATATCATATAATTGTGTGGCAGAAGCCTTGTTCCCATACTCTTCACACACATATCATATAATTGTGTGGCAGTATTTTGCTATATGTACAATATAGTCACATCACCAACATTTTACAAAATTGAAGCTATTTTTATACTTGAAGGAGTTAACATACATGGGTTTCTTATGATGTTCATATTTTATGCGATATGTAACCTATTGGTTAGAATCGAGTTATCCTTTGTCGCACACGTCATTACTTTCCCTTCTATATCCAATTCCAGTTTTGTCTTTTGGAGACCTTTGGAAGCTCAATATTTCATCAAGAATTGAACAATTGTTGTTAAACTTGATTTGAGTATCTGCATCAATCCATGTTTTAGTTTTCCCTTGTATTGCACAATCTATTTTGGCTTTCGAGTGTGAAAATTATGACTCTTTTAGCACAATATGTTTCTGCAGTAGCTCATTCATTGATTCTGAATCCTTCCAAGATGTTTTAAATGCACATTTATTCTCTTCCAGTTCCTTGATTATTTCCTTTGTGTAAAAAAAATCTTCTTCTTTGAACTTCATTTGATTCTCCAATGATTCATGCATGTCTCTAATTTTATTGGCTTTTTCATCTACCTTTTCCAATTGTTCTTTTAGTACCTTATTGGATTTTCTTTCTTTCTTCAAATATTCCATTGCACTAAGCAATTCACCTTCCTAGTGACTTCAATATTGTACTCATCTTCATATTTTTATCTTTCTTCAAATCGACTAAACTTTTCACTTACTTTAGACTTCAATAATGGTAGTGTGATTTCATCAGAGGAGTGTTTTTTTTCAACAATCTTCTCCAACTTGAATGATTCTTTTGTGCTTCTTTATTTTTTATTTTCTTCATACTTTGGAGAGGGAAAATGAATTTCATTGTAGGTTCCTTTCTTTGTTGTTTTTTATGTACTGGCTAGAGCTGCTTCATATGATCACTTACCTCTTATTGATTTTTCATCTTAAATCAGGTCCATGAACAATACATCCCTTGGACTATCACTATTATCTTATTCCTATGAAGCATTATCTTCCTCCATGTATAGAATTTTCCTCTGCCTTTAAATTTTATTTTTGTCCACAACTATGTTTTATTGATGTTTACTTCTTCCTTCTTGCTAGTTTGACTCCTATTTGCTTTCACTATATCAATTTTCTTCATATGTACCTTTTGAAGCAAATTTCCCAATACTTCCACATTTAAAACACTTAAAGGGTAACTTTCCTTTGTATTTTCCCTGGCCTCTTTTCAATTTTCTAACAAAGTTAGCCTCTTCTTCATCCAACATGTTAGCTATGTTCTTGCATTCATTATTTCTGGATTTTGGCTTCCCTATGGCTTGAAACACATATTCCTTTTTAGAGACATTCTCAGGTTCTGTTCTCATCTCATATGTAGTGAGAATTCCATACAGTTCATCTTTGCTTAGTTTGTCTAAGACAGATCTATCTTCTAATACTGGCACTTTTTAATTGAACCATGCAGGAAGAGTTCTCATAATTTTTTGTACAACTAAATTTTCTTCAATTTTTGCTCCATTACCTCTATATAATTTACTGTCTCGTCCACCATGAGAAACTATGTGGCAACGTCTTCCTAATCATTCATATTGAGCATTTCAAATTGTGCCAAGAAGGTTTGCAATTTGGACTTCTTGATTTTTTCATCACCTTCATAAATACTCTTTAACTTTACCCAGAATTACATTGTAGCACATTGCATTATTTTGGTAAATTCAACATTGGATAACCAACATAACATTGCATTCCTTTCTCGTGCATTCCATTCATATTGTATTTTGTGTTTAGGGTCAACGAGAACTATGTTGGAAGTTATGCACCCACTAGTTTCTTCTAATTCATTTGAGGTTTCTTTGGGAAACTTGTATCCATCCTCCATTGATTTCCAAACATCTATACCAAGGGACTATCATAAAATTCCATTCATATTTTCCAAAATGCATAATTGGAGCCATCAAATCCCGGAGCTTAGTTGGTGTGCATACCTTCTTTCTTGTTCATATATGCATTAGATCCCTCTTCCAGATGTTAATATGTTACTGAAGACACCTAATCTGATACCAATTGTTGGATTTATATTATTATTGAGAGGGGGTGAATCATTAATAGCATATATATGTATATTATTTCACATAAAAAAATCACCAGTTAAAACCTTTCAACAGTAACAATAACAAATACAACAACACACAAATATCTGAGAATAATTTTGTATATATAAATGTATATGATTGATTACATTATTAGGAGAATGAAGCATATAAACATGAACACCCACTCGTTTCAGGTGTTGAATTGATCCTCAAGAACAATATATTAGTTGTTGGCACCGACCTGCAACAACTTTAATCTGCGTGAGCAATTACTCACAATCTTTAGGCATCGACCTAAACATATATCTGTCTGACTGCACAAAATGTGACTTGTGGAAATAAATATTTGAATTGTGGATAAATGTGATCTCCATTTGAATAAGAACCGACCTACACGTTATATTCTCCATCACCAATTGGAAGGCGGCTCCAAACCTGGGGGTCTTATATACTCCAACAAAAATGATGCTACAACACCCTAAGTTTTATCTTCTCCAACATAAAGGATGCTACAACACCCTGAGTTTTATCTACTCCAATAGAAAGGATGCTACAACACCTTGAGTTCTATCTACTCCAATAGAAAGGATGTTACAACACCCTAATTATATTTTCCAACACCAACTAGAAGGAGGCTATGGCCCCCTGCTTCTTTCCTCGTCCGACCTCCCTGATATGAAATAAGAATGTATGAATGACTGTAATAAAAAAATACCTTATATTCGATTATTTCTTTACCAATTCAAAAATTATGTAACTTGTTAATTTGTGTTTGAATATTTGCATCTAAATAGTTAGTTTCCAAAACTTTGATATGTGAAAATTACCGTGATTTGCGTCTCTTCTATGGTTATGTGATCTGTGTATTTAGACAAAGTTCCTCACTCAATCACTTCTGTTGTTTTGCGGTATGCATCCCTTTTGAGTAAGAACACCGCACATCATGAATACATGTTTTCTTCTATATGGTGCACTCTTTGTTGTTCAACATTGATTGATTTGCGCATTTTAGCTCCGCTGCATAAAAATATTTATTTGATCAGTGATCCATTGGTACCCCAAATAACTTCCAACCTTACCTTTCCTAATTATCTCATATTTTCACCTCTCAAGCTTGATTCACCACATCCGTATCTTACTTATTTATAAATTTCTTGGCTCAAGAGATGTGTCCAGTTGGTGAAGTTCCTTATCCTTGGATATTGTCCCACTTGTTTACATCTTCTTCAAGTTAAGATCTGTGTCGGTCTGTTGCTTGTTGCAACTCATATTTGTATGGGATTTGGCGCACATATGCCAACTTCCTTATGGGAATTTTTCACTTAGGTTCATTTTTCCTCACAATTCTTCGTACCACATACCATTTTCTTTGTGGAACTATTACACACAAGTTTATGTTTCATGTTCTTCATCCATAAGTCTCATGCAAATGGTATTTGTGCATACCTTTCATCTGCAACATTCTTCTTTGTGAATTGTTGTTTTGCACTTGTGGCCAATTCCATTGTGGTATATTTGGTCTCATGGGACTTTCACATTCCTCCATTTGTATTTATTTAAGCTAGCTATGTGTAAGCAAGTCATTACAACCTATTCAACACTCTCCTTAACACTCTCCTTTGTCTTTGATCATGTTCATTGATCAACTCAATTCCTTTAACCAATATCGTTGACATCAATTCAATACATTTCACATCAATGATAATTCATGTTCAACAAAACCCACATAAAGACCTCACCCATTAACCAATAACCTAGCTCCTTTATGAACCTAGTCACTTAACCCCAAAGTAGAAAGAACCTACCAACTGTGTAGGCCTATAATGACAACCATGTCAATCCAATTTCCAAATTCATAAGGAGAATTATTTTCCCATGATGAGGACTCCCCACAGTCTTAATTATTTTTACCACAATAATCACCAACGCCTAACAACCTAGGGAAATCTAAGACCAAATATCCATACCAGCAAGGGGGTTCTTAGTACAACCCTCTTGGTACCCTTGCTAAACTCGAATCCTAGATCCTCAACTTCAAAAACCCTATAGTACATGTTGTGTGTGAAGTATGTGTGATCAAAGTAATATTTCATAAACATACTTGAGGGAATACTTCATGTGATCATTAGCTGGATTGCAACTAAAATAAATTGATTGTGTACAATTAAAGAAAACCATAGTTAATAATGACATATATTAATCTAGTATATTAACACCACCTTATTAGATGTTATTGTTCATATATACTATAATAAATGAGATTATATTGATAAACTTATGAAGTATCCCCTAATCGAGTATTTCCCTCCTTGCCTTGTAGAATGTGTACTTTTTATTTGTTGTGTAGATTCAGGCTTGTTCATAAGATAAGATAAGATAATATTATCAATATCTAATGACTGACCATGAAAGTAGATCAATGGTATTAAAATAGTACATCAAATAAAATTTTCAATATGTGTCTAATGTGAAGGTATATCCTAGATGGATGCCAAAATCATATGAAAAAAAATAAACTTAAAGCTAAAATCTTAAAAAACTAGCTAACTAGGAAAGTATAATAGTTATTGTATAGTGGTTATGCAGAAGTTAAACAACTAATGGTAAATGAGATATGAACAATTTTTAATGAATAATTTAATTAGTTATATATTATTAATTAATTTAGTGGCATTTTTCTTGGCAGGATCTAAGAATCTTCTCCTCATCCTATTTTCTTATAGAGATATTCTAGTCCGTTTTAAAAATATCAAACATGGTTTTTCAAACATCTTTGTCACTGTCTACTTCTATTTTTCATTTTACTTTCCATTTCAAGGAGATCATTGATGAATTTCATAAATTTTTCTTAGAACCATAGAAAATTAAGTCATCTATAAAAAAAAATCATTGAAGATATTGAAAAGGAAAGGAACAAGAAACATGACCCAAAAAAAACAATTCGAATATATTTCACCTAATGTGGTATCTTCTCCTCCTCGTAATCTCATAGAATATTTTCAAAAACATTTATCACTAAATTGTATGTTTGAGAACCTTTGGCATATATGTTGCACTACACATTACCTACTTTCAATACTTATCTTACTCCAATATTGGTAGTATACTTTTGAACACTTTTAGTCTAAAACTAAAGGAAAATTAATCCATTCCATATTTTAGAATCTCTTGAATTAGATTCTATGTCTTATTATGTTGATTCATGTAGTTTTCCTTTCCTTGATTGCACCAAGAGGAGAGAAGTGCTCTACATCCCAATATGGGGGAGATGTTACATAACATTATGTAACATGACATTTTTTAATAATAAAAAATAATCATTAAAATAAAATATAGAATAATAATAAAATAAAAATATGTCAGCTTAATTTTTTTACATATGTTGTTTTAATTAAAATGAATTAAAAAAATCCATGTCCTTCATAAAATAAATAAATAAGTAAAACCATCATAAAACCATCCAAAACCCAGAGGGATCAAATTTATTGAGTTATAAAATTTTCAAGATAAAAAATAAATTGCATCTCAAGAAATTGGATCCCCTCGATGCTTTATAGATATGGGTTTAACATGGATCTATACTAGTAGAGATATTCACCTCATTTCATCATCATATATGTACTATGCTTAAACACTAACATACACATCATAGAAAAATATGTATAAAAAATGTACAATATTAGATTCAATTAATACTATCATATACACTCTAAAATTCATTGAAAAATGTAGAATAAATCGTACCCAACATGTGTACAACGATTGTGACTAAAACTCATCGAACGTGATTCATTTTTAAATATTGCATCCTAATTTGCATTCTCTATTTTTATATCAATCTCAATTACAATCATTCATCAATAGAAAACAAAATACGATTCGTAATAATTAGAATTACAAATGTAACTCTTCATTAAAAAAAATACATGTATTCCAATATTATATAACGATCATAAAGTATGTCATTACAATTAATCAAGTGCATCTTTCCTTCAAAGGTCGTTTTTTTCACCTGCCTTTTTCAAGTGTTCCTCCTCTTATCCTGCATCGAGCATCATTGTTTGATCCCCTCTGGTAGAATACATATGATATAGATGTGTTACAACGATAATATAACAAGATAAACACATAAAATTCATGGAATAAAATATATGCATTATCTGATATGATATGAGTATTGAAAATATACAAGTATAATGATATTAACATTTGAACTTGTACAAGTATAATGATATTAACATTTGAACTTGCATTTTGTTCACAAAAGATTATCATGATTATAGGGTCAATTCTAAGCAAAAAAATGATTCTTATGGAATGAAGGCTTGTATATGTCATTATTAATAGAATATGGCTAATGAAAAACACCATTGTAGCCTACTCTTATGCTAGTGTATTTACTTGTACATGTAAATTGGCGGAGGTGGAGTGAAACACAATGGAAAAGAGGGGTAAAAGGGATAAATTACATTGATTTATTTTACTATAAAGTAATGGGTGTGTTTATTGATATCAACCTAAGAGTGACCTAAATTAGTGAGTTAGGGTTTATTTTAATGAAAGGATAATAATAACAACAATTTGGAAATAATAATTTTCCATGTTAATAATATTTATAAATTAATTTACATAATTAGAGATGATATTTTAGCTTAGTTATTTAGTTATTCCATTTGGTAAAAATAATCTTGCTAAGAGGAAAAAGAGTAGCAAGGGAGAGGAATAAAAATAAGAGGGGAGGAGAGGTAGGGAGAAAAGGACTAATGAGAAGAAAAATAAGAGGATGGGTAGCAAGGGAGAGGAAGAAAAATAAGAGGGGATGAGAGATAGGGAGAAAAAGATGAATGAGAAGAAAAATAAGAGGAGGATGAGAGAAAAAGAAATTGAAATCAAATAGATAAGGAGAGGTAAAGAGTGAAAATAAAGAGTAAAAGGAAGAGGGGAGGAGGGAGAGGGAGGAGGGAGAGGGAGAAGAAAAAGAAGAAGGAAGAAGGGGAGGAGGGAGGAAGAAAAATACGACTAAGATGGAGCAAGGAAGAAAGGTAAAGATAAATAAGGAGATAAATTCAAGGGAGAAAACGAGGAAGAATGAATAGGAAGAAATAAGGAGGAGAAGGAGAGAAATAAAAAGAATGTTGGTATTATTAATTAATCCTCCCTTAACCACCATAGCCTATTTGTCTTTTCCTAGCTTAGGAGGTCATTACCACTTCACTAGTGCATGGGGGACTCAACTAGGGGACACCTACCACTCAATGTGCATGTTTGCATGAGTTTAGGAGCTCATGGGATCAATCCCTATAATTTAGGAACCCGCTCTGAATGCCACCAGCAGTCTCCAACAGTTGGCCCTAGTCAGTGTTCAATTATGTTCAGTTATGATCTAATTTACATCAGTTAGATCACTCTCAGTCATCCTAGTGCCACTTTTCATGATTTCAGGAAAGTAGGGCACCTTTTCTCACCTAACTCAATGAGTTAACTGGTTTTGAACTATTTCAGTTATCTGGAGTTGCATTAGTGAGCTCTAGTGCTAATTTTCCCACACCGAGTTAGCTCTAGAGTTAGACTAGATTGGTAGATTGGAATCCTATCTTAGGAATTTAAATTCTCTTATTTGTAACACCATTGTATTACATATTCATATTGATTAATGGATGTAATATTATTCTTCCAATTATTGGTCTCATGTGTGTTTAATTTTCCATGAATTATTGATCAGTCTTTACCAAGTTATTATCTCTCTCCTGCAACCTTATTTTCTCATTGAATTCATGCAGCCCTGAAGATCCTATGCTTTATTAAATTTAACATGGTCTCAGGGAAGATATCCGAACCAACTTCAAACCTTGGAAAATTCCATTGATGCACCATAAGCAATTGGGTTCCACAATAAATCCTAGTATTATTGCCTTGCTCCCTCTATATTTTGTCTAGAGAAGTCTAGCCAGGTGTGATGCACCTAGAGAAATTGCACATGTCAAAGTAGAGAGTGTTTGAATTGGTTTGATTCAAATTGAAGTGTTTTTGCAGGTAAATTGAATATTTTCTAAAGAATTAGTTGTTTCTTGAATTTGTAAGATGGATAATTTCGTAGCTTTGACACCCATAATCTTCACACCCTTCAATTATCTTGATTGTAAGGTTGATATACAAATTGTCTTATGTAACAAGGGTATGTATAAGGTCACCATGGACAAAGGGGTCGAACCCCAACAACATCTTGAAAAATCTAAGTATCTCAACAAGCTTGATGAAGCATTTGGATTCATGTGCATCCACATCTCGAGAGTGGCACTCTTTCACCTTGAGGGATTGAGAACACCAAAAGAAGTATGGAAGATGCTCAAATCCTTGTTTGGAAAATAGGACTAGATGAGGGGACATATCCCAGAGAATGAGCCGATAGCACTACAATGCAGGGACATCGAAACTATACAACATTTTTTCTCAAAATCCAAATCTTTGGTCATGTAATGTAAGCAGTGCGGGATTGAAAATAAGGATGCATAATTGGTGCTCTCAATTCTGATCAAAATTAGCCCATAATTCTCAATATTCATATCTACCTTTCAATTTGGGATACTGACTACTCCTAATTGGTGAATCCATCCCTTGATGCCTTCATAGAGTCTCTAATACATGAACAAGAAAATTGTATATAGATGGGATCCCTCGGAGCCTCTCAAAATCAATCTCTCTTAGATGGTGAGACAAAGAAAGCACAAGCAAGGAAGAAGCACAAAGGAAAAGAAAAAAGGAAAACTGAATTCAAACCTGAGGAAGAGTTTGATCTAGTAGATGAAGCCTCAGGCTCTAAGAAGGAAAAAAATCATAGGTTTGACAAGGGAAAGTGCTCATACTTTAAGAAAGGAAACCATTCAGAGAAATGTTGTATGAAGAAGACAATAGATCATATATCAAGACTCCTTAAGAAACATAATATTTCCCTCCCTAAATGCACAAGGAAGGATTCCTCTAGAGATAATATCGAGTATCATGAGAGATGTCATGTACTAAAGGATGGATTTTCAAAACCTCGCGCCTTCCTCATTGATTCAGGAGCCTCCAACCACATGGTTTCATCCAAAGAATCACTCTCTTCATTACAACTTACTTATGGTATAACTATTCACATGGGATATGACACTCAAATCCAAGCTGAAGGGAAGGGTTCAATCAAATTAGATCAATGGAGGGTTCCAAGACTGTACTCTTTGTTCCCTCCTTAACAGCAAATTCATTGTTTGTATACCATATGACTCATAGAGGCTCACCAAAGAGAGTTGTATTTGGTCCTGACTCAGTGGAGATCTTAGATATCTCGACTGGGAAGATTATAGAGAAAGGTGTTGCAAACCATGCCTCCAAGGAATATGAATTCTCACACTTTCTTCCATACTTAGATCCAGTGCCATCTCAGCTTCCATTTGAAAGGGAAGGTAAATGGCATACTACCTAAACCTTTTTCATATGATAATGTTTCCATTAAAGTTTGATATTTTGAATATGAAGAAAAGGACCATGTTGAATCCGTTTATGGAATTGAAGATGAAGTTCACTTGGATATAGGTCCATATCCAGTCCCTACTCCCATTCCTAGGCCTAAATGGGATCAAAAGGTTAATGAGGGAACTAGGAACATGACTAGAGAGTCATCTTACATGGGGAGAACAAGATATTAGTTTCAAAAAGAGAACCTTGTGCTATGTTAAGAAAATTCAGTTCTTCCAAAGAGGTGCTATAAACTCCCATAGAGATGCTTCATGGTGGTAAGGTCTGAACAACAACTCTGCTCACTGAAGAACAAATTGGATCATGTTTCTCTTCCTTAGAAAAGAAGAGACAAAGACAACGGTTCTTCTCCTATCTATCGTAATATTGGAAGAACGTTGAGAGGTTCACATGCATAGTGCCAGGAAAATAGTGCACCCAATAACCATCACACTGCATTACTGCTCCACTGAGATGCATATCGCAAAAAAAAATTCACAAGTTTTTTATTAAAGAATACATTTTCTCTTGATATGAAATCTTGATCCCTGTTTTTTCCTACTTATTTAGAAGGGGGGAGGTGGGGTCCCATGAGTTTTTACCCATTTCCTCGATTGTTAAGCAGTCATTATTTTTACATTTATATTCTATGGGTGACCTTTGGTCTTAGTTTCCAAGGCCTAAGTTTTCCAAGTTAGGATTAATTAATCCTCCTTTAACCACCATAGTATATTTGATTTTTCCTAGCTTAGAAGGTCATTACCACTTCATTAGTGCATGTGGGACTCACCTGGGAGACACCTACCACTCAATGCTCATGTATGCATGAGTGTATGAGCTCCAGTGACCAATCCCTATAATTTAGGAACCCACTCTAAGTGCCACTAGCAGTCTCCACCAATTGAACCTAGTTGGTGTTCAATTATGTTTAGTTATGCTTCAATTCCCATCAATTATATCACTCTCAGTCATCCTAGTGCCACTTTTCATGATTTGAGTAAAGTAGGGCGTCTTTGCTCACCTAACTCAAGTAGTTAATTGGTTGTGAACTGTTTCATTGATCTAGCATTGCATTAGTGAGCTCTAGTGGTGATTTTCCCACACTGAGTCAACTCTGGAGATAGTCCAGGTTGGTAGATTTGAATCCTATCTTCGACATTTCAATTATCCTATTTGTAACACCATTTTATTACATATTAATACTGATTAATGGATGTAATATTATTCTTCCAATTATTGGTCTCATGTGTGTTTAATTTTCCATGAATTATTGATCAGTCTTTATTGAATTCTTCTCTCTCTTCTGCAACCTTATTTGGTCATTGAATTCATGCGGTCCTAAATATCCTATGCTTCATTAAATTTAACAAAGATAAAGAATGGGAAGAGAAAGAGGAAGAGGAATAAGAAGTAGAATCAGAATAAGAATGGAAATATAGAGGACAAGAATAATAGAAGGAAGAGGAATGAAGAGAGGGAGAGGTTTAAAAAAATTAAAAAGAGTGAATAATAAGAGGAGGATGGAATAAAATCAAAGGAAGGAGAAATACATAAGAGAACGAAGAAGGAAAGTAACAGGGAGAGTAAAAGGAGGAAGAGGCATGTAAACTCTAAAACCTTTTTTTTTGTAATTTGCAATCTTATTTCTTAAAACCTATTGTAAAATCCATCCTACCTACATAAAACATTTAAAGGCTCATATAAATATCAAATGACATCCACTCACATACAAAATTTCATTTGAAATCTATAAATATAAAAAAAAGGGGAGAATTTAGAAACAATCTTACCTTTTCATTTGAAATCTATAAATATAAATAAAATGGGGGGATTTAGAAACAATCTTACCTTTTCTATAATGTGAATCTAATAGATATGATGAGGGGACTTCAAATATTCGTTGGTTTCTCCTATTGTATGCCCCATAACCCTATATATAATCTAAAAATGTCTTCCACATAAAATCATTATAAAATGAAATGAAAATGGCCTCATTTTTCCCCTTTATTTTCAAAAAGTAGAGATAGTGCAACACAAACCTAGTTTTTCCATCACATATTTCCTAATATCTAAGGTTTTTCATCATATTTATGTGCTATAATTATGTGAATGACTAATTTGAATCATAATTTGCATCACTCAGACAAATTTTCATCATTTGCACCCACTTGCTTATAGTATAATCTATTCCCATCAATTTCACTTTCAAACTTGTCACCTTAATCCTTGGGAGTATTGAACATGTTGGAATTGATGCTAAGAGTCAAATACTAAAAACAAATTTGGATTCATAATCTCACCATGCTATGATATTAGAGGGTATATATTTTTTTGGGTGGAATGTCACAACTTAGTAGAATTAGAGGAAATTTGGGGTTAAAATGGTCCAAATAAAAAAAATGTGGTTGTTTAGTTTGAAGTAAAATAACCAATAGAATTTCAAATCATTACCAGCCATATTTATGTTTATGTTTCTATGGCTGGTAATACAGATTTTTTGGAACATGCATTTATCTATGTAGGTAATATTTTGATATGAAAAATTAATATTTTGACATTTTCCTATAAATTTTGATCATGGCCTCCATTTGGACGTGCATTATACAATTGAAAAGGCCTCTCTAAGATCTACAAATTTCCTATTATAAGTTTTCTAACATTTTTTTTTATGTTTATTTCAAATTTTCAAACTAAAATTCTACGAATCTTTTGAAAAATAAAATACATTTTAGTAGAGGGTAAAATTTATAGAGTTTTCATGTGGTTGGTATGCCATTAGGGAAACCAGACCAGCCATAGAAACATAAATTATCCACTTGAATCCAAAATAATTTGTGTATTGTCAGTTCAAATAAAGATCAAATCCCTTAGTGACAACAAAAATCCTTTATGGCATGCCAAAAAACTCACCAAACTAGAAGAGTTACAACTAGACTTAAAAAAACTAACTAGAAAGAAAATGGACTTAGTCTTCATCAAGGATAGGCACTAATAGAACATCAGATACTAGAGAATCTTGGTTGGATTATCTTATTGGTATTTTAACCTTAAAAACCATGTCGATGGTTTATTTCAATAGAAAATTGATTCTAGTTCCTATCCCATTCACCACTTTAGCAACACGACAAAGATTGGTATTAACTCTGGAATCTACTTCTGGTTTTTTTCCTAGTTGTAGCAATATTGATTTCCTCTCCTCACAGTTTTCTATGAGCACCTTCCCAAGCATGTTTTTCATGTACTAGTAGAGAATTACAGTCTTCACTTATTTTTTTCCCGTGACCTAATAGAATCCACATCTTACACCAAATTCTCTATGTCCTCATGTATCTCGTCTATACTCATGATCACTTACTCCTACTTAACACACTATTTCATTTCTACAATGGACCTCTCGGCCTACATACAAGTAACTCTATGGTCACGGGAAAAAATAAGTGACCAGATCCTTGGCATATAAGAGCGTCCACTCCCCAGAGTGCCTCTCTTTATCTTAGGAGTATTATACATTATATTTAACTATATTAGTATATAGTTACAACCAACCACTAGCTTATTATTATTATATAGATAAATGTGACATCATTATATTACTATTATATATTAATAACACATTATCTATTGTGTGATATCTATTATCATTTATTGTGTGTACACACCAATCTAAAATTATCATTATTAGCTTTAAATCCCACTTTGTAATTTTAGATCAACCTAGATTTCATGGTATTATGATGTGGCATGCACAAAATTGATGTGGCATATACAATTTTTTTTTATTTCCTTATGAGGTCCATTTTTAAGCCAAATTTCCTCTAATAAACTAGGACCTAATGGTATAGTAGAGAGTCAAATATTTCTAACCCTATTATTCCATAAAACCTACAACATTGTCTAACTCAAGGAAAATATTCTACAGTGACCTATATCATGGTGGTTACATCCTACTTTCAATCAAGATTGCTCAAAAAGAGACCCCATGAACAACTTTCTGACATAAACAAAAGTTGCATTAGACAATGAAAACCACTTAGTAAATCTTTTACCCTCACAAACATAAGATACCTCTTTTTGGTGTCAAATGGTAAGAGGAATTTCCTAGCGTGACTCTTCCTCTTAAGTTTCAACTTGGTTTGATAATTTTTTAATTTTAGAGATATTAGAAATGTAAGAGTGCCCTAAAATAGTGTGACTCTTCCTCTTAATTTTCGACTTGGTTTGATAATTTTTTAATTTTAGAGATCTTAAAAAAGTTTTAGATTTTTTTTGTAATTATTAGTGTAACATGAACAACATTTATGTGTAATATTAATGGGATTATATTTAAGATTTTTCATGATCATTATTATTACCCTTTATTAGTAAGTAAATATATGAATCCATTTTTTTAAGTGTTAAGCAAATCATGCGCTTGGGAGTAATCAAACCTTGTTGGAGGAAATATCACTACCTTTACTTGAACAACCAATCAATCCCCGAATAACTATAATGTCAGTATCACAAATGATATTATATATAAGTGTGGGTTTGGTGTGTGTATGTATTATTTTACTTAGATAGTGGGATTCCATGTGGGTATGCCTTACCCATTGACACTTTGAAGAGTGAATATATTATTGTCATCGCCATAATTTCACTTACTTGTGATATTTAAGCGATTTCACCTAGAAGCGTAAAAAATACACATATAAATAGCATAATGAATTCAATTACATTATAAATGCTATATACACACCACCAAGAAAATGCAAACCTTTAGTTAATATTTCCAAAGTCGTGTGATATATTCGTTAGTATTTGCACCAAACACAATGAAAACACTTTGATAGTCCCATAACAACTATAAATCCACAAATTCAATTACTTTGTGGCTCACAAATTCCCAAAGACATGTTGAACTAATGAAGTAGTTGTGTACAAACAAACTTGATCCTCCCACCTCATAAATATTTGGTTGTTTGTCCCTCCTTAATATCTAATTATGGACATGGGTGTCGATGAATCAAAGAGGAGCATTCACAAGGGAGATAGTTCATATTGTAGGTTCAATCATTCTTCTAAATAGAATCTAGGGCTAAGAATTATGAATAAAGAATTTAGAGTAGGGTTATGCTAAAAATAGACCTATAGGGTTAGGAATCCATTGCTCCCACTCACCTATTTCATATTTTCCCTATTGTTGTTCACTTATCCTCCAAAGTGTTGATTCATAAGGTAAAATGTTTTCTAACTTCATAAAATATTGATATTAATCCTAAAAAAGGTTAAAAGGGCCCTCATAAATCTCTCTCCCCATGCAATATGGTGTATTTTTTTATTGTTTTTACATTGGAATAAATAGTTGTCACTCTATGCCCGCCAAAAAAATGTTTTTTTAGTGCTATTTAAATAATTGAATCCATTTTATATATTTTATATCTATCGTATATGCTTGAGGATAGTGTAATTAGTTGTAATAGTTTCCCCTTACCTTTCATTGTTTGTTCCTAGCTCTAACAATTGTTTAGGAGAAGGTATTTAGAAATCACAAATCCACACATAAAATAATATCAATTATTCTTCAAACCTTACATTTATAGTTCATGAAAAAATCGGTATGGGAATAACATGGTAATATATAGGTGTGTGTATACATTTATTGATGAGATATGGATTATAGGAAAAGTTGACATTGTTGATAAAGATTCTAAGATCATGGAATTCATTTGGTATTTGAAGGTATCCATGTAGAGCCATGTATGTTAGAATTGAACTTATGGTGTAGAAGGTGATTACTCACATATACATGTTATAGACCTAAATCCACCCCCTTTTTCTCTTTAAGGTGAACTCCATTGATGGAGTTACATTCCCATGTGCTTTTACACAACACCTTGAGAATAAATGGTGTACTTGAATGTGAGGATTCAACTTGTAGAAACAAGAGTCCATGACTCATATATACATACATGAATCCAAGTCCACCCCATGTTATCTATATCCTAGCAAGATTAATTGTTTATTAGGTATTGATCTAATGACAAGTGAGAAGGCATATTATAAAGATTATCCAAGTTCAAATATTAAAATGTAAACTCCAAATTATGTAAAAAATAATACTAATAAAATTTCCATCGCAAACACTAAACCTCAATATTGTACACACACACACATATAATTGGACACATTTCAATTATAAAAGGTGGGTAAGGGGAAAAAATCTAAAAAGTAAACTGTATTTTTTTAAGCATAAACAAATCCTTTTTTATATCTTAGAAAAAATGTCTTGGATGAACCAGAAGACCTATAATTACAAAAATACTCCATATATACTAATAAATTTAGGTCATATAGTTCCATATTCTATAAACAAAACAAACTAGAAGATATGTACATTATTCCATGTTCATGTTGTTTCTGCATGCCTTACTAGAATAGACCCTAATAAACTACCTTAAAAGAAAAATACATTTAACCTTCATTTAATATCATTGATAGAGGGATAGACCCTGAGTTTCTGTAAACAATGAGATCTAATTTTACTTTGAGGCGGAATATGGAGGAGAGGAATCCTCATCTTCAGTATTTTCATTTTCCACTCTATCTCCAGAATCGGGCACACCTACTAAACCGATTTGCATAGAAGAGATGGTATCGTTATCCTTACTAGCTTATTGAATTGTATTATTAAACACTTTACTAGATTGTTCTTGTGCCTTGTATTTATCTTTCTATAGTCTATTTCCATTTCATCATTTATTAGTTTCAGTCTCATATGGTTCATTTGGGATTCCAAATAGTCATACTTAAAATTAGCAATAACCTAATATCTTTCATATTTTTCTTCCCATACTTTCCTCCTCCTCCTCTTAACCAAATTTTGATTATCAATGACTATATTATAATTCAAATCATTTTGATTATTCCCAGGCTCTTTCTCAATAACACCCTTACCTCATTTTTTTGATTCCATTACATTTGAGAAAAAGAATAAAAAAGCTCCCATGAGACAGATATTAACTCATGGAGACATTTGAGCAAAAGTGATTGGTGGATAAGACTTCTAAAATTATAAACAAGCTCAACGTGATAGAATTCAATCAAAAGAAAACCAAAGTTTCTAAGGTTTAAAACATTATCCCATATCATAACCTCAAATTGGAAAAGGAGATCAGTTATATAATTCCCCAATAATGAGAATTAGTATACAAATTTTGTTTCAAATCTAAAATCACTAAGATGAGAGTATGAAAAACAATCCCAATCATGACATCCATCTTTTAGATGATAGTGCACAATTCCAACTCAAGGAGTTTCATAGAATGAAGTGATATACTTATAGTCAAATATTAAATCGACAAAATGATGTTTATGCACTTGGAAGGAAAAAACACCTACCTCACGATTTTCAACCCCCACCTGTGATGAGAAAGACCAAAAAGGGATGAATCTATCACCATAATTCATGATGAAATGAAAAATGAATTGACAACCTGGATATTGTCATAACTTTCATTCTAGTACAGTTGCAAAAAACAAATTTCGAACAAACTCTATAGTAAATACCAGTTCAAATCCAAAACCTCCCAAACAATGAAATGATCCATAATAACAAGCATATAACTAATAGAATCATCCCTACTTTCCTCGTCAAACTGGGTGATATTTTCTCGTACTAATCTAGTCATTATGGATATCATATTCACTAAATTGATGAACTGATCCTGCATGTTCCCATGCTTAATCCCTCTATTCATCTAAATAAAAGTATTGTCCATTAATTATGAGGGTTTCATCTCACGAATTGCATTCAAGTGCATGCTTAGATAATTCCACATGTATTCTAGTCCTTAAATTACTATATCTACACTTATGGACCATTTCATTAAATTTTTTACCATAATGAATAAAGGATATTTCAACCAACAATGAATATTTTAAGGGATAGTACAAAGACGTACTTCGCCCCCACTTATCGTAAGATTTCCTGGATCTAGATTACATGGCTCATTTGCATATCTATAGGGTAAAGAGTTTAATGTTCAAAGCATGAAAAATCTTTGTGTCTTCAAAGTATGAGATCATATACAAGATTATCCTCATTGTCCTATTTATAGGACCATCTAGTGGAATCCTTTTGGATATTAGGTATTGGACAAAAATCATTGAATCTCCTACTATGATTATTTTTCTTATATTAGTATGCCTTGCTTGAATTAATCCTTTCCAGAGAGATAAGGCTCCTGCTNCCCCCCCCCCCCCTCACCTGCTAACCCTGAAATTGTATTTTTTATTCATAATAAAACTTAGATAGGTTGAGTTATGTAAGGACCATTTTTTAAGTTGTTTATCATAATTATTTACTTGCATTTTAGTTTATGATTATGTTGGATACGTGTTGTATTCTTTGCTTGTAGACTATGGAAGAAAAAATATTTCTTATAACAATAATGGGATCTTGGGTGCCTCCCCTCACAAGAGAGGGGTTACGGAATACCTTCCCAATTGGGGTTCAAGGACTTGTTCCCAAAACAATTTAGACCATTTTTGGGTTTATTTGGCCAATGGTTTCATCCCAATGTGATATAATCCAAGTTAAGGGATCACAATTGTAACTATGTGCGTGCATCTGTGCATGTGTGTGTGTGTGCGTGTGTGTGCATGCATTTTTTAATATTATATTAGCATACATACACGTGCACAAATTTATCAAACTCTTAAAATTAATAAGGATTGCATATGGTAATGTAATGGTAGTAATTAGTGTTAGTCTTCATCATAGTGTCTTGTTCAAACTGATTAGATTTGTTTATGCCATTTATTACTCCTTTAAACTTTGGTATTGCAAGGTTATCTCTTATATATGTATGGTTGTAGTGTTAAGTAATGATTGTTATAATATTTGATATTGTTGGAGAAAGATTAGTCTTAGTTTCATTTATATTTTTGTGTTTGGATTAATTTGTTGTTCAAACATTTGTCTTTAAATAAAAATAGAAACAAGGTAGAAATGCCCCTATGCCTTTGGCCAAAATGATTTTGGAAACTTTTGCTTGTAATAGTTCCTTGATTACTTCAAAATAAGTATGTTTTTCTGGAATTTTATTATTTTGTTATGAAAAGTTTTGAATGCTATTTTTATTTTCATTTTTGTATTTTTTATGTTTTTAAAACTAGAAAATGAAATTTTCAATGTTAAAAACAAAATGATTTATATTTATTAAAAATATGAAGTTGTTCTTGATTTATTTTGTAAAAAGGGTCAATCCAAAAAAGAATATCGCAAGTGGTGTACATGTAGTGGGATACAGGAGTCAAAAAGAGGGTGATCATTAAAAAAAAAGTGGACTTTGTGAATAGGAAAACTCATTGGAAGGGCCTAAACAAATATAAAGGAAGACGAGACTATTTTTGTATAGGAAGAACACTACACCTATGTTACCAATAATTTGATGTTGAGGAATTGTATTAAGAAACTAACATAAGTAACCCAATTTTGTTTTCTTAATGAGTACCATTTTCTTGAGAAACTAAGATGAGGCCATGGAGAAGGAAAAAGTGTTCAAGGCTATATCCACTTAAATATGTTAGTTAAATCCATTGAATGCACTAAAAACTTCTCAAGGTACATGACAATCTGTTATATTCCAATAAAAAAATGTGCATAAAATGGCCATTATATGTGTTATGGTTTTGCTTGGTTCCAAACGATTTAAATTGTTTCTTCCAATAGGTAAAATAAAGGATTTTAATTTGGTTAAGTTCCTTCTAAGGGATGATGTAAATCATATGCATAGTATGGGTTTATTTTTCTTAAAAAATGGTTATGACATTATATATGACAACTAATCATGTTAGTACAACATAAGGGGTTAGTGAGGAGTTTCACAAGATAAAATGCATGCAAGCATATGACCATATAGATTTTAAAATTATCATTAAACATGGATTTTTTTCATGTATATATTTTACCATTGCAATAGATAACTAAAAATTAAATTAAATTAAAAACCAAAAAACATTAACATGAACCAAATATAAGATATACAAAGTTTTATTTTCTTTTTCTTCCTTTTGGAGAAAATATTGTGTTAAAAATACTATTGTAAACAATGGCTAGAAAAACCTAGCAAATAAAGAAAAAATAAGAAAGCGACTATTGCAAATATTAGCAAGATAAAAAAGTGGATCTCATTAAAAAGTTAAAATATATAAAGGAAAAGTGTATCATAGTTGCACAAGTGACTTAAAGGCCTCCATAATTAGTAAAAGCAATGATATTTCATCGTAGCTTTATAATGCATTAGTGGAGTTCAAACAATTACAATTTTTTTATGATCACATTATTTTAATACAAATCCAATCAAGAGTTTTATCAACATGTATATGTAGATACCATCATTTCCTATGATCTCTAATTATAATATTTAGAAATTTTCAATTGTCAACAAAATGTTCAACTACCATACAAAAACTTTAGAATCATCCTTATTTCCAATGTCTAAATTGTTTTTCTTTGATCTAGTGTCAATAGCCTCACATATCCCTTGTTCTCAAGATCCATTAGAATTTTCATATCTATAAATGCTTTTGTAAATTGTTGCATACACATAAATTATATGGTGTTACATAACAGTCTATAGAGTTCAATATTTATACTTATAAAAGGCTCTGTGAACATTATCTCCTACACCCATTTAGTCATCCTAGCTTCACTACTTGACCTTTCCCTTTCCTCGTCTTTGTCGTCCTCCTTGGACAAGGAAGTTTCATGGATGTCATATAAAACATTTGTAAAGGTCTGATTTTTAGGAGAATTTCCAAATGTCTGAATCCTAAAGGTGATGAAATGTTGCAAGGACAAGACTCCCCCATTGAGATACCATGCATTCACCAAAGTCATGGAAATTATTCTCTTCACTCAAAATTGTTCTAATATCTAGTTTCAAATTACCATATGAAATGAATTTTCATCATAATGCGTGTCTTGATAAGAAAAGAAGTGACTTTATGAGGATATACATTATTGTCCTCTATTGTATTCAATGGTATGTCATAATTATATTTTGCATTAGGAGTTGCAAAAGGTATTCTAGAAAACTCATCTTGGTCCACTGCATTGTAGTAATCAAAATATTTGGATTTTATACCTTATAATTTCGAATTGTTTGGGATATTAGTGTACAGGGAACTTGTTTTAATTGAATGGAAATATTAATCCCTATTCTCCTCCCTATGAAATTTGGTTTATCTTGAGAAAGTTGAGTGCTCAAACTTCCTTATGGTTTTGTGAGAGAGTGTTGGGATTCTGAATTAGTAAGTTAGTAGCATGTAATTAGTTCTCAATATAGAGGTTTCGTTAAAATGTATGTATTGGAAAAGTGGAATTTTCTCGCTTATCATTTCTTTTAGAGGAAGCAACAAATACAAAGAAGATCCCGATTCCTTATATCCCTAGATTACAAACACTACATCAAATACATAAAACTACAAGTAAATTTATTGTTATCATTTCTACTTCACTTTATTTATTATATTAATTGTTTATATGTGTTGATGAGTGATTTGAAAAATAATTTGTAAATATATGTTTAGTGATTGTTTAAAACAGTAATAAAAAATATTACATAGAAAACTCTTCAAGGATTTTGAAACCAAGTCACGAGAGACATTCTGGTAATATAAATTGTAGTGGTAACCAACAAGACGTCCATGATAAATGAATCTAAGTAGACATACAAATAACCATTCAAGAGAATTCTAAGAGAAAAATTAAATGGGAAATAATCATGGTGTGATATTTAAAGAACTTTTGTGGACATGTGGACCTATCATGAACATACTCGAGTCTAAAAATCTATTATATGTTTATACTCTTTGACACTTTAAATCCAATAAAATAGGTAAGAAATATGAATTTTCCTAAAACATTAACATGCTTTTAAATGGTCAACAATATATATAAAAAAATACATCCAACTAATTGAGGTGCATAATAAATCAAGGAGGGTGAATACTTTATCCATTCATATGTTTTTGTGATTCAATCCACAAAGACTCATTTCACAACCACAAGAGAGTTTCTACAAAAATACATTGTGGAATTCAATAAAACACTTCTCAAAAACTAAGTTTCTCCAGTTTCTATCTTAACCTAAAAAAATACACTTCACATTTATTCAAACTAAAAAACCCACTTGACATAAACTCAACCTGCATTTTATTGAAGACAACCAAAATCTCCAAACATCATGTAATATTAGACGAAAATGGTTGTTATACACCACACCACATAGACACCATGTTACATATTCTAAGAATGGTGGGAGAAAAGGAAGAGGAGGATAGGATAAAAATAATGGAAAATTTGAAAAAGAAGGAGAAGGGTAGGGAGAGGTACAAGAGAAGGAATAAAAGCAAGAGGGGAAATGGGGAGGATAGAGACAGAGAAGAAAAAGAGGAGGAAGAAGGTGGGTGGATGGAAGAAATGTTAATATTTTAATGGTTATACAATATCTTAAAACATTGAGCATCATAACATCATAACCATATACAAAAGGATAATTGAAAGAAAGACAAGCACAAAACACAACAGAACACAAATATTTGTCCTGGGAAACCCTCGTGGGGGAGAAAACCTAGAAAAACTTCCTCGATATAGACTTCAACCAAGTATAGTGTAAGACCCCAAGAATACGACTTGATTGCTTCCTCTCCCTTAGATGGACTGCTCCTTCTCTCTCTAGCGAAATTGCTTTAGTGTTGAGTGTGTACAAATGAGAGAGGAACCTCTACTATTTATACTCATCAAGTAAGAAACTCAATTACCTAACTAGGTCATCCTACTTTTTTAATAAGGGTTAACCTACCCATGAAGACTCAAAATTACATTTATAAACTACTTTTGTGGGTATTATTGACCCGACTTACAATGAAGGTTTTACCTCATAACTTTTACATTACCAATTACATTAAGGACATATCCCAGAGGAGGAATAGTAATTAATATAATAAAAAGTACAATAGAATATCTTCTAAAGTTACATTTATTCAACACTCCCTCTTAACAAGGAAGGTATTCTACAACATCATCGACAACAAAAACAATTGTACTACTAACCGATGAATCTATATGTCATAGAAAGTTTTCAATAACTACATTAACATCATCATCATTTGTGGAAAATCATCATCATGGATCATAATTGTCATGGAACATAATCAAAAGCGTCATCATCATGGATCATCATTCTGATGGAACATAATCACAAGCATCATCATCATCATCGTGGAACATTGTCACGAACATCATCATCATCATCATGGAACATCGTCATGAGCATCATCATCATTACGAACATCGTCATCATAATAAACATCATCATGAACATCATCATCTTGAGCATCATTATAATCACGGACATCATCATCATCGTGGAACATCACCTGCAATATCATTAGTATATAAATATTGAACAACATCCATAAATGAATGTTGAATCACCCATAGCATGAAAATGTTGGAACATCATCATCCACAAATGAATACAGAACCACTCTCATCATGAGAACACCATCGTCTACAATACCATCCTCAACATAATAATTCTAGGACACTATCATTCACAAATGAATGCGAGACCACCCTCAGCATGAAAATGCTAGAGCACTATTGTCCACAGGACCATCCTCTTGGTAATTGACCAGGAACCTCCATTATCCCAGGGAATGTCTTGCGGACCTAGGCTTATCTCATTGGGATATTCTTACTAGAAGATACATGGTGCATCCATGGAGCTGGGTTACACTTTTTGGTAAGGCGCTTTCAGAAAAAACACAAAAATGTACCTTGATCGAGCAATTTTTAAACCCTTGATAGAGGTCATAACACCTCGATCGAGGGCTTAACAAAACCTCGATCTAGGTTTTAAGAATACCTCAATCTAGGTTTTAAGACCTCGTTCTAGGTTTTCAGACCTCGATCTAGGTTTTAAGACATCGATCTAGGTTTTAATAAAACCTCGATCGAGGTTTTAAGGTCGCAATTGAGGTGTTGAGGCCTGGAAAATAGAAGGTAACAAAAGTAGGGATTCTCCCCAATAAACATTCCCAACTAAATCATTATTGTTTGGTATGGGGAATCCATCTGGTTTACGGTCCGGCTACCATAGGTCAAGTAACGGTTAAAGCTTATTTTACCAGTTGCAGCCCGGTCCACCATTTAAGTGTATTTTTAGTTTTATATTTATGTATGATATGCAAGTGCCTAACTAAATGTAGTCGATAGAGATACTGAGGAGTGTCACAATGTGATGCACAGGTTCTTACCTCTCATCTTACCTCTCTCGCTTCTAAATCATAAACAAATAAAAAATAACTATGAATCACTGACCTATCCCTAGGGAGCAATACTTTAATTAATGTTGAGTAATGTACTGGATAACATGCATAAAGAACACTACAGATAGCTGTTAATATTTCTGAATACATGGATATCAATAGACAGATAAACAAAGAGATATCTCATTGTTAATTAAAACATTCATTACTCAAATATGATTGTGGAAACTTCACAGATGTAAACAGGAGCACATTCATAACATGAAAGAGTTCATAAGTTAGAACGATCTCATAGTTCATGAAAACAAGCTGAAACAAAAATAGTTCACATCCAACAAGTCCATGTCAAGCATTTGAAACCCCACAGTGCTTTCTCCAGCCGGAAAAATATAACTCTTTATTATAAGATGAAATAGTTCTTCTTACAATAATCTTGCCCAAATATGGTCTGAAAAAAGGTCCTTTGATACATCAAGCTTGCCTATATTTATACAAAAATACAAAAACTCTTGGGCTGCCCTCGTTGTCTTTCGGGCTTCCCCAACCTTTCCCATACAAAATTTTGTCTTTTAGCTTGTGAACAAAAAGATAAATACAATATATTACTTTCTTTATCAAAGTGATAAACAGACAAACTAAGAGGGTCTAGCCTACTCATTCATAAACTTTCTCCACTCATTTGCCTCTGTTGCTATATTCTCGAAACCTGAAGGTTCAAGAAATCTGATAGTAATTTTGTGTTGAGCAGCCTGGGATTTTACACCCGCTATCTTGGCAGGAATTAAGTGCATCTGGTCTTCCAACAAGTGGATTATCACAGCTACATGTGTTATTTCAGTCTTAAGTATCTTTTCATCTAACTCCTTGACTTGATGAATGGCTTGTTCATCTTCTCTGCATATCTCTTGCAATTGTTTCAAAAACATTTCATGCTCTGGCATCACTTCTAATCTCTTTGCAGATGAGTTTTGACATGGATTATAGGTTAGGAGCACTCTCCTATAGAATTCAGCACTGGCATTCTTTGTTTTCTTCACTGTCTTTTTTAGTTCTTGTGTTTCTTTGCTAGCAAACTCGATCAGCTCATAGTCCAACTTTAACGTCTCCAGATCTTTGATAGATATATATGCGGGAGATTCCTTGTCCGTTTCTAACCATGTCATCCTTCCCTGCAGAGTTTCTAGGATATCCTGTGTTCTATCCAAAAAATAAGAAGTTGCATTTACAATTTATTCTAATCTAATGTCTATCTGCTGAACTTTAAATCTTACATCCACCATCTGTAGTTGTATTTGATGAATCTTCTTTCAGATCATAAGGGCATGCTTATTTAAAGGTTCAATATCAACCTTCTGCTCCATTGCTTACTTTAGTGAAGCTGCTAGTGAATTCTTTTGATCCTCCAAGGTTTCTATCTAAGTTTCGTATAGCTTAGCCTTCCCTTCTGCAGTGGTCTTTTGCACTTCCAGCTCTGTCACTTTACCTTCCAATCTAACCTTTTCCTTATCCAATTCTTCAATTGATAACCTAAGCTTATCCCTGTCGGCTTCTAAACTCCGATATTGCTGTTGTAGCTTTCCAAACTCTGACAAGGTGGTATGGGCATTCTTCTCTATATTTCCTGCAGATATTACCAAAGCATCTTTCTCAGCCTGTAGAGTTTGAAATTCTACCTTTGATACCTTAACTTCATCGATCATATCCTCATACTTCCTTTTCAGACTCTGACTTTCACTCCTTTCTTTCTTTAAAGTCTCCTTCAATTGTGTGATCCTTTTATGAGACTATTCTAAGTCTGTCATGATTATGTCCACATTATCCTTAGTGGCTAGGGTTAGAGATACCCCATCCATTGCTATTAATCACGGATCTTTGTGTGTACCATGGACCATTGTCTTATCAGTCACCGTCATTCCTGGCTTACCCCTAGTGTCCACTTTCTTCTTGGTTCTTTTGGCAATTCTCTTTTTTTCTTTGTCGTAAAAGAAAGTGTTAAAATCTAGCACCTCCTCCCCTTCAGTGGGCATGAAAGGAATTAAATCCACTCCAGAAATTGACCTTGAACCTTCTCCTACTGTACAACTAGAAGGAACAACAGGCTCTAATGGTTTAATATCAGACTGAGCCTGTTCTTGATTAGTAGGGTCTTGTCCTTCTAATGTCTCTCTTCTCAATCCTTCTGCTGTCTCTTCTGCTTGCTGTTTTTCCTTTTGAACACCTTCTAATCTGAACCTTTCACTTTCTGTCTGATTTTTCTGTATTTCATCCTCTTCTTTTATTTTCTTTTCTTCTTCAATCTTCTTTGTTGCTTCTTCAATTGCTCGTTTCTTTTCTTCTTCTTCTATTCTCAACCAGCTCTCTGCCTCCTGTAGTAGTCTATTAGCTCTTTCCTACCTCTTTTTTGCTTCTTCTTCCTCTTTCTTTTTCTACTTCTCAACAGCTTTACCTTTACCACCAACAGTAGCTATCTTCTGCTTGAATCTTTTCTTTAAATCTGTCATGTTCCTAGCATTTCAGAAGGTTTCTTCATCCTTGTCCTAGAAATTGGTATATTCGAAATGTACTCCAGCTTCGGTGCAATACTCAGCAATTTTTCCTACAGAGTCATTCCTATGGAAGTTCATTTCACCGAAGTGAAAATACTCTAATTCCTCAACAAAATACACTACATTCTTTACCCTAGAAAACTTGTAACTCCCAACAAAAATGGGCACTACAGGATAAACCTCTTTCTTTTGCTCAAAAAGGAACTTCCCTACTCCATCAATATACAATTGTCTCACAGCCTCCTTGTGAGTTACATAGTCTGTGGCATACTTTGATAGAAGAGAAGAGGATCTTGAGCCACCATACATTCTTAAATATAGGCCTTCTTTTATCAGATAATAGCTTCCGTATTCTTGCACAACTTTTAAAGCTCCTTATGACATACAATTGCATTTAGACAAGAAGATTAATGTGTACAAGGGCATGATGAAATTATCACAAATTTCCTTGTAGTAGCTGTAATATTTGTGGGCCCAAAATAGTTTGTAAGCTGCATACAATGGAGCTCAATCCTTATCCCAATGGCACTTTAAGGATGGGAATGGCTGAGTGCACAGAATGCAATCAATCAAGATGGAACTCATGTAAAATTCTGACTTCTTTTGGGACACTCCTCCCAATGTTGCGCTTATACAGGAAGATAGACTATTGGATACTATACTTGCCTAGTTAAAAATTGTACCTTGTGTAGCAACAAAAATAGATAACTGGTATCCAACCTATTTTAAAACTTTTTCCATTAGCTCTTCCAAAAATTATGTTCAGCATTAAAACAATGAACCTATATGGAGTACAGAGAGTTGATGTCTCATACTCTCCAGAAGGCCTTGTGTGAAAGTTTTTCCCTGGTATCATAATCTGCTTGACTGTTTCCACCATGTCTAAGTTCAACTCTTTTAACCAACTTTTAGTCAAATAAGTTTGTGCTTTTGGTAAATTATATGCCATAGATACATAATCTGGGATGTATGCAGCATAGCCCTGCTTCGTGGTATTTTCCAATATCATCCGTGTAACATATTCCCTAGGCAGAATCCAACTTATCACTTCTGAACATGGGAACAGCTCGGGTCTCGTAGCCACTTTCATAAGGGATGACCTCTCAATATTTGCATACATGTGCATATCTTCGAAACCAGCATCTGGAACAGTATGGCATGAAATCATCCTATACACCTCTCCCCATTTACATTCTAGCTCAACTCCGATAATAGCTTTAGTATCTTCATAGATGAATTCCACTCTAGTTATCACCTCCACTTCAAGTTCCTCTTTGGATGCATGGGCTTTCTTCTTCTATTTTCTCAGCATATTGCTATGTTGATAATTTACCTGTAGCCATTACACAACAAGATCTCAGTCTATTTATCTCTAGCAATCAGTTGTAATGAGAAAACAATAAAGCAACCCAATATTTCCATTTCATCTATATGCATATTGAACATTATTATTATCCCATAGTTCCTCTAAATGAGAGACTTCTTAAACAAAAGGACCTGCAAAATATTTCTTCCCCCAAACCTGCTCAAACCATGTTAGCTTAAATCTTGACCTCTTCCAGCCTCCTAAAATTTATATGTGCATCTCGACAGGGGAAAAGCTTATACCGCATGTCCGCTCAAAAAACCCTACAGCTACGCATCTCTCCTGTATCCCATGGAAACATACCGCCAAAGAAAACATGACTATCTGAACCTAGGCTAAAACTCAAGCAATCAAGAACAACATGGTGTAGACAGTGAAACGCTCGTCTGCACTGTGCCCGAAACATCCACACAATTGTCGATACCATACTCATGGCTGCGTAGAGGCTTGGGTGGAAACCTAACCATCCAATAATGAAAACATTCACAAATAAGTAATCCACACTCAAAATAAAGGAAGTTTTATTGCAGGAAAACCACAAAAAAATGCAAAACCCTACCCTCCTGTGGAAAACCTAAACCTATCCACCCCTACCATTTTAACAAAAAAAAAAACTCCAAACAAAAGAAAAAACCATGAATGAATCCTACCTGGCAATGCAATGATGATCGACTTGGACAGGAGATGACTGCTGTGAGAGTAGAGGAGACTGATAGCTGCACGCGTGGGAGTGGATGGCTCCACAGTGAGAATGACAGGTAAGAAGCCCAAAACAGCCTTATATAAACCTCAACCGGGAGCAAAAAAACTAGAGGGAAAACTTTAACCCCAACGCTGGACCTATAGCCTCGAACGCATCCGCAACGTCGAATGGGAACAACTCTACCCACCCGGTAATTGCATGGGAAAAATACATTGAAAACTGGCAGGACTAACCTCTTTAGAATCGGTGGAGAAAACATGAAGTTTCAGATCAACTCAATACTAACCCTCCGCAATGTCGGATGGAGGACAAACTAAAACCTCTTGGCTCATTCTGAAACAGCTAACCGATGGCGAAAATACCAACTTCACCAGATGTTATAGTGGATTTCACCACTCTAGGTGAATCACACTATGTATGGCCTTCCCCTATCCCGCTGCAGACTCTTTAGACCCCATGGACCATTTTTTGTCCTATGATGTTTCCTTGATCATCCCTAAAAACATAAGAAAAATGATATATGCGGCTTTTAACCCAATAACCGCATACATAAGTGGGTTTGACCCATATAACCGCATACATCGGGATGTGTACATAATCCAAACCCTTTTGTATTTTTCCTTGACATGGATCCGATTCATTTGACTCCTGGCCTTCCATATTCCTTGAGATCGCTTGGATTCGACCTTTCATTATCCCTTTGAAAGCTATATAAGGAACCCCTTGGTACATTGAAGGCAAGAAGAGAGAATTGAGAGCAAAGAAACTATAGTCCATTGTTGCCGGAACTTATACTGGAGTCTGCATCCCTTTGTCCCTTGGAGCACTTTGGTGTTCTTCCCAAGCTTGCCTTTTACTTGTGAGCTTGCTATCGAGAGATGGAGGGTTGAAGTGGTGGAGGCCCAAGTGGGGGATTCAGTTTCTCCGGTTCGTAGGCATGCCATCAGAGGTTGTATCTATCTTGTAATCTCTTATTTATATTAATAGAAATATCTTTTCCTGTCCAATAATGTGTATTTGAATGAATATTGTATCCATTAAAATATGTCAAACTTGTTGCTAAGGAAGTATTATATCAATTCAAGCTGAAGATTGGAAAGCTCAATGGGGATCTACTTCAACCGTCCAGAATAAGGTACAAGGTCTGATCCTTTAGTGTTAGACATTTTATTTCTATTGCATATTGGGAAAGATTGATTTCTGGAGTCAAGTTGTCTGTTGTGGTACCCCAAGCCATAGGAATTTCTCTCCGTAACAGAATTGGCAACTCCACTGGGGATGTTCCTTGTTTTTATTTGGGGGTTTGTGGGCACAATGGACTTGATATTATTGACTTTCCCTTGGTTTCTCCCTGTTTCTGTGTCACATTTTATAGTATGTTTTTCCATTTACACTCACCTTTATTGGTTTGGCCTTGGCCTGCTTTTTACCACTGCCTTCTCTGTATAAGCGGGTTTTTGGCCAAAAGTCGCGTACATACGCGGATTTTTGGACAAAAGTAGCGTACATACGTAGCTGTTCTTTAAACAATCACGTACATCCTCCCTTTTGGTTGAGTTTGATGTTGTGGGAAGTTGCTAGGTGGGTAGTGAGTGTGGTTGGGTCTTCCTTGGGTTTGATGTTGTCTGCTGGATGCTTCTTTTGTGACCAGAGACCGCTTTTTCATTGATTTTTCTTTGAAAGTAGTTTTAGTCATTTATCCTTTTTTGTTTTTCCATTAGTGCATTACTCTTTTTGTCATGGTGTCTTCCTGGGCTTGTCTTTTATACTTGCTGCAGAGACTGAGAGTTTTAAATGACTTTTATTGCATTTTTCATTCTTTTATATTGAAAAATACAAAGTATTTGCACTCTTAGTTGCATCTTAGATATGGATTTGAGGAGGTACTTGCATTGGATTGCTTGGATGAGAGTTGTGTTTAGGCTTTCATATAGGAAGGATTGCATTGACATTCAGAAATGAATATATATTTATGCATCTCATGTAGTGGCATACCCTATTTTTCATTTGACAAAGATTGCACTTAGCATTGTTTGTTATGGTGTGCATATTTATTTCACTGCTGAGTCATAATGTCATTAGTTGCATGACCGTTTCCCTTTGAGTAATTATAGCCAATTAAAATCAACGCATAATAAAATGAATTACACTCTTTTCTCTTATAGGGTGCACCAACAAGCTTAGGTTTTAGGGTCTTGGAATAGTTCATTGTGAGTAAATTCTCCAAGACCACTAAACAACAACATGTATGTGTCTTTCCAGGTGAGTGTGTGAAGTCCTTGGTATAACCATTGTTCTCAGGATCCTCCTCTCAAACGGGAGTTAAGCACTAGGCAGTTTGAGCAATTATTGATTGGGATGACCCCTAGTCATAACTGAGTAGCACTGGAGATATTTACAGGATTGTATTTGTATTTGGGGGCTCTTTCGAGAGTTTCAGGCTTTGCTACCTTGCCCATACGGTCAATCCCGCCTGTGACTGTCTGCCTGAGCATTGATTATATTGAGGTGACCTTAGTGGCCTTACCTAGGATATTGAGGGGGTACTTTGCAGGGGTTATTCTGCAGGTGTCCCATCCAGGTAGAGGTCGGATAGCACAGTCGCTTTATGCGTTGAAGCTGAGGGCCACTATAATTGGTTACATACATCCGCTTGTAGTGTATGGGAGTTTCGAGCCTCTACTAGGAGAGACATACCTGCTACATTCGGGATCTCACATATCCTTCCCTTGGTTTGCTTGTATTTTGGCTATAGATTTTCATAGGAGTGTGCCCTTTGTGCGCTTGTCGGCCTTTGGGATCGTGGTGACTTGAGTATATTTATGCTCTCTTGAGTTCGGGTCCTTTTTATTTTTGGCATGCCTAGTATCTTATCACCTGTCCTTGGTCCTAGTACGGACTCTGGTGTCAGACTTGGGGGCATCACATCCCCTTGCCATGCTCATAGATTTGGGAATGGTCATATTCCATCCTCTACTCCATTTGTAGATGATTTTTTATTTCTTTCGCTCGGTCTTTACACCAGTGGTCACCCTCATGGGGGTGGTAGTGGATGTGTGAACGTTGGGTCTACACCTTACGTTTCTTTTTATGTCCTATCGTTCACCATACTGTTTCCTTTGGGTGCAGTTTTCATGATCATTCCTCCCTATATCCTATAGTGTGGATTCTTTATTGACTATTTTGGGTTGTTTTGGTCTAATATAGTTGTCATGTAGGGTCCATTTTTTGTACACTCTCTCCAAGGTTTCGACCCGTTCGTGCCCATCACAGGTATTATGTCTGAACTGGCATATAGGTTAGGATTTCATATCCGCTTGCACTTATGCATTGCCTTATGACCATTCCATCTTAACCTTAGGTATGAACCCATTCCATGGTATCACGGAACCTTCATATTGTTGTTAGAAGTGGTATTATGTGAATGGTAGAGCTTTCCTATACATGGGTGCCCTAGTTAGCTCCCTTTTGCATTTGGTACCCATGCTACAAGTCCTCTCTTAGGTCCGGGTGTCCCTTTTAGTCCCGCCATGTCCTTGAGCAAGAGCTTCATACTCCTCTTGAACTTTATGCTGGCCATTTCCATGGGACTCCCTCATGTCAAATTGTGAATGCATTATCATGAGTTTTTCCTTCCTTATTGAGCTTTATGCCGGCTCCCCTGACATTGTGTTTTAGCCATATAGCCCGAGCTTGTCTCATGTCTAGCCATGTAGAGCCATTTTTTATATCCTTCGCAGCTTGATTTTCCCCCGAGTGTCGATATGCTACACATGTATCCTTGCATTGAGCATAGGTATGTTCCACTGCTTGGAACTAGTTTGTTTTCCCTTATGACACTTGTCTCCTCCTAGTCTGTAACTATAAAGCTAGTTTGTTCTTTTTTCAAGCTTTTCAAATAACTGAAAAAGTCCAAAAAAAATCAAAAAACCAAAAAGCCGGACAAGGAAAGATGTTATCTTTGGCAGCTGTTGAGTCATGTCGCCTTCGAACAGAGCACTGTATATCACATCCATTGGTTGGGTTATAGTTTGACTTTAGGAGCTATACTCATTTATCTGAGTTTATCTCCATCGACTGGTTAAGCTTCCAGTTCCTATGGATCCTCTGTTGATGCCTCCTATGTCACAGAGATGTCCCAGTTTATATATCGATTCTATGCTGCATTCATTCAATCACCATACGCTGTTATGCTCTTGTTCGAAGGAAGTTGAAACCTGAGTCGGCCATTCCTCAGTTATCTTGACTTTGCATGTCGGTCATTCTCGGTACAGTTACTGGTTCATGCACCTTATGATCAAGTCCTTCCACATTATACAACTTTCTTGAGTACCTCGTGTTGGATGATGGGGGATTCCTTAATGCCCTCCTTCCAGCGGATTTCATCCCATTGACTTCAGATTATTTATTCTGGGATTGGAATCTAGAGTCATTTTGAGTGCCTTGATACTTGCAGTCATCAGTGGCAGGTTCTCTCGCCATCGACAGTTTCTTGGGAATACATCAATGTCCCCTGATCGATGGATTCTCTCAAGTGTTCGACCTCAACACATTTATTCACACTTGTTAGTTTGCACTCTAGTACCTTGATTCCCATTTTCATTATCGGTGGGTGATCTCGCGTCTGTTAACGGTATACATTAATGACCGGTAATCAGATGATGGACTACTATGTTCGACCTCAACACCTCTATTCGCATAGTAGGACATGTACTCGTAGCGGTTTGTGTAGAAGACCTTCCATATTGGTGGCATCTCTTATATGCTACCTCCTTGATCGTGCCAGTGTTCATGAGATTTCAGCTCTCATGACTTGATTCCAGTATATGTCAGATATTTCTAGCCGCTATGGACATCTTGATCTATTATATATCTTCAGCCATTTTGGAGATCATGGTCCTTTGTATATCTTCATCATGGAGATTCTGATCTATGTATATTGTACGTGGTGATGACCACATATGTGACATCATGTATTATGCCTATTCATGGCCATTGTACTCTTATGTATCCGGGACTGCTATATGTACTTCCACTTATATGCAGAGTTGTATTATTGTACTATGATGATTGGGTGGCTGGTCTTCCATTTGGGATCCTTCATCACTCCACTTCTGGGATGGACTTATAATGTATTTCGGCCATCGTATGACCCCTCTGACCTCACACATTAGGGAGCATCTGTTATAGCGGATTTCACCACTCTAGGTGAATCACACTTTGTATGGCCTTCCCCTGTCCTACTGCAGACTCTTTAGACCCCATGGACCATTTTTTGTCCTTTGATGTTTCCTTGATCATCCATAAAAACATAAGAAAAATGATATACACGTCTTTTAACCCGATAACCGCGTACATACGCGGGTTTGACCCATATAACCGCATACATCGGGATGTGTGCATAATCCAAATCCTTTTGGAGTTTCCTTGACATGGATCCGATTCATTCGACTCCTGGCCTTCCATATGCCTTGAGTTCGCTCAGATTCGACCTTTCATTATCCCTTTGAAACCTATATAAGGAACCCCTTGGTACATTGAAGGCAAGAAGAGAGAATTGAGAGCAAAGAAACTATAGTCCATTGTTGCCGGAACTTATACTTGAGTCTACATCCCTTTGTCCCTTGGAGCACTTCGGTGTTCTTCCCAAGCTTTCCTTTTACTTGTGAGCTTGCTATCGAGAGATGGAGGATTGAAGTGGTGGAGGCCCAAGTGGGGGATTCAGTTTCTCCGGTTCGCAGATGTGCCATCAGAGGTTGTATCTATCTTGTAATCTCTGATTTATATTAATAGAAATATCTTTTCCTGTCCAATAATGTGTATTTGAATGAATATTGTATCCATTCGAATATGTCAAATGCTTTTACATTATTGATTATATATGCTAGAATAGATCTAACACCATGATATATAGTATGCTTGTATTGTTTACTTGTTGTTGAGGAAGTATTATATCAATTCAAGATGAAGATTGGAAAGCTCAATGGGGATCTACTTCAACCATCCGGAATAAGGTACGAGTTCTGATCCTTTAGTGTTAGACATTTTATTTCTATTGCATATTTCAGAAAGATTGATTTCTGGATTCAAGCTGTCTATTGTGGTACCCCAAGCCATAGGAATTTCTCTCCGTAACACTAGACATCAGAAAACAATAGTTCAAGGGGCATCCGATCCATCGGATCCACTTTATGCTAAGACGCCGGAACCTCGACAAATTATAGCTGAGAACTTAGATAAAATCACTCCCGATACAATGGCTTAGACATCAGAAGGCTTCCAATAAACACATTGGATAGGTAGTGGACTATGCATCCACTGTATCGGAAGACTAGTCAACTAGACATCTGATATGGACATGCAAAAGACTAAGTTTTTTCAAAAAATAGCTGAGTCCTGGGAAAACTTTGGTAGAATTAAAAAATTCCTAGGCCGTCTAGATACTAAAAAATAAAAAGGGGGGACCCTAAAAATCAAATTTTTCGGGGCAAAAGTTGCAGCTGCAACAATTGGCGACTACATGGTGAACACGATCTCTGATCAACTTATTCTTTGATACAACAGACTGTTTTGGTGATATCATTTTATTAGGTTTCTTCAAGATATACGGATTCCAAAATGCAATATTTATGAACTTTATTCATTGATGATAGTCCAAGTTTTTTAAGAAAGGGGAACCAGGATTTCAAAATCTGGATAACTCTTTTGAGGCCAAAGATATGAGTTTTATTTTACCTCTGTTTTCAGGTGGATTCCAACTTAGACACCACAGGATCATAAGATATGGTAAATAGATATATCCATTTGTTCCTCATTCCCATGCCAATTTGCACTTTTTTATGCTTCTGGACTTTAGTCCTTTCGAGTCCTCCCGATTTCTTTCTTTCTGAATTTTAATTCAAGCTCCTCTATCCATAGTGTCCTTTTGTGTGAGAGATATTTTAATTTTAACTCATGGACGGAGAAGAAATTTCACAATCTCATTCATACTGATGTGGTTCAGTATGTGTTCTTGATACATATTGCTTTTTAGGAGATTTTGACTCTTATTAGCCTTTTGGCTTTCAATTTATAGCATGGGATCATTTAAATATAATGCATTGTTTACCTTGCTTCCTTTCCATGGGTCTTTTTCTGTTACCCGCTAGGGTAGCTTTTAATGTGAGATGAATGGAGCCTTAGAATACTACTCTGGACTTTTCTATCCTTAGTTATTTTATCGGTATTAAGCAAGACTTCAAATGTGTTCATAATCCATTTAGAAAAATCTCCTAGTCTTGAAGAATCTTTAAGCATTGTATGCATAAATAATAGACAGACTTTGACGAAAGATTTCAGTTTATCCAGAACTCTAATGAACTCCAAAAAAACAAAAGTCGGCTGATTTATTTAAACATAAACAAACCAAACTCTACTTGCAATCAATCTCTAAGAAATTAAAAGCAAACAACTAAAAGTAATCTAAAGTAAGGAAACAAATCAAATCATTTAATTATGCATAAGAAAACAAAATAAAAAACCATTAAGAAAAATAAGGCTTGAGAACTAAACCATTTACTGGTAAGTTCTCCTCCCACCCCTGTAAGTCTTGCAACTTGTAAGTCGAGGGACCTAGCTTTACTGCAATCTGAAAAGGGCCTATCCATAGTTGCTAAAACTTAGGGTGCTTTCCCTTCTCATCATGCGGGTGATCCCACTTAAGAACCAAATCACCTAACTCAAATTCCTTGTTCCCAGCTTTGTGTTTATCAAACCAACGTTTCACCATTTCTTGTTGATGCTTAAACCTTTCCTAGGCTTTGGACCTAGACTCTTCTGACTTCAGCAGATTATAAATTTCGATTTGCAAAATTTCATTATCAGTACCCCTAGAGGCTTGGGATAGTCTGAAATATGGCAAAAGAATATTAGGAGGCAGGGCAACTTCTTTCCCATAAACAAGAGTGTAGGGTGACACACCTAAGGAATTCTTGAGTGTGACTCTATCAACCCAGAGGGAATTAGGTAAAGCTAGATGCTAGCTCCTTTGATTTTCTATCACTGTTTTCTTTAAAATTCTAATCAGATTTTTGTTTGTGGATTCTGCCAAACCATTTCCTTGTGGGTAGTAGTTTGCAGAATAGTGTAGATTAATTCCTCTTTTTTTAGCAAATGTAGTTAATCTAATAGATGATAAATAAGAATCATTATAAAAAACCAGGGAAATTGGAACCCCAAACCTGGTCATAATGTGGTTCTGCAAGAAATCCATAACTGCATCCTCTTTTACTTTTCATAACAGAATAGCCTCTACCCATGATCTGGTGAAATAATCAGTTGTCGTCAAAATATACTTATGCTGCAATGAGGAATTTGGATTGATTTCTTCGATAATGTCAATTCTCCATTATTCAAATGGTTTAGAGACAATCATTGGTTGGTCCTACTGCTTTAGCTTGTCTCCCAACGCACATTTGGCAAGTGTCACATTTTCTAACATGAGCATGAGCATCTCTGAACAATGTTGGCCAATAATATCCAGCTCTGAGAATCTTATGTGCTGTTGTGTCCCCAGAAAAGTGACCTCCAGCAGGTCCAACATGTAATTCTACTATAACCTTCTTTGCATCTTCTTGTTCCAAGCATATGAGAAAGACTCCATCGTATTTCTCTCTAAATAGCACTCCATCAATAATCTGATATAAGGCTAATTTCAGACATAATGCTCTTCTTTGCTTGGGACTCCAATGCTCCAGCAAATACCCTTATTGGACGTAATGGACTAGATCCCGATACTATGAGTCTAGAGCTATAAATATAGGACAGACATCCACCATGTGTAGTTTAGCTTCATTATTCCAGCTGCTATCTTCATTGTTTTGACCCTCAGCCATTAGTTTACAAAGTCCTTGTCCCTTAACTATGGTTGCTGGTTTGAATTCAAGATCGTATTCTTGCAAAGAAATCACCCAGTTACCTCTTCTCTCTCCCAATTCTTTTTGCATAAAAGGGGGTTGTACTGCTGGGTGTGGGACTATTACTTTGGTGTGATTCTTAAGTATGTATGGCCTGAATTGCTTTACCACCTTAAAAACTACATAATCTTGTTTATAAACCATGGGATAGTTCAATTCATCCCCTTATAGACCAGTGCTCATAAATGATATGGGGTACTCAGCTCCCCCATCTTCTTTCTGTGTAAGCACAGCTGCTAATGAATCATCGAAAGAAAAAGTGTACATAATAAAATCCTTTTCAAAATTTGGACTTTTGAGTGATGGTGCATGAGTAACAGATGTTTTGATCTTTCTTAATGCATTCTTCTCCACATCATTCCATTTGAACTGCACACTCTGTTTGACCATTTGCTGCAAAGGTTTGACGATTTGAGCAAAGTCTGGTACAAACCTTCGCACAAAATTGATTGTCCCCATAAAATATTGCATACCTTTTTTCATTATGGGGTAAAGGGATCTGTTCTATGGCTCTAATCCTCTCTAGGTCTATGGAGATCCTTTTTTTAGAAATGACATGACCCAACAGCTTTCCTAATTCTGTGACTGCGAACACACATTTTTTAGAATTTAATGAAATGCCATATTTCTTGTAGCGTTCAAAAATATGTTTCAAATGAAAAGCGTGTTCTTCTCTTTTTTTGAAAAAATAGTGACATCATCTGGATAAACCGCAACACTACGGCCAATCAGACCATAGAAAGCTATATCGATAGCCCTCTGGAAAGTTGCTCCAACATTGATAAGTCCAAAGGGAATCCTCCTATACACAAAAGTTACCCACTTGGTTTTGAAAGTGGTCTTGAGCCTGTCCTCTTCTACTACTAATACTTGATTGTAACCGAAAAATCCATCCAATAGAGAGAACAATTCAGAACCTAATACCATTTGTAGTATTTGTTCCATGGGTGGGACATGATAATTATCTTTATCTGATGCACGGTTAAGATTTCTGAAATCTACGCAAAGTTGGATCTCTCCAGACTTTTTCTGCACTGGTACCAAATTAGAGACCCATTCTGAATGTCTGACTTTGAATATGATTTTAGCATCTAGCAGCTTTTTCACCTCACTTTGAATTAGGGGTTCTAGCTTTGGATGCATTTTCCTCAGAGGCTGCTAATAAGGTTTGATTCCAACCTTTATTGGAATCACATGCTGTATAATTTTAGTGTCATACGTCTTTAGGTCTTCATAAGTCCAAGCAAATACATCCTTATATTGTCTAAATAAGCTGATGAATTTACTCCTCTCACCGGGTGAACAACATTACCTAGATTTATCAACTTGAATTGTAAAGACGAGCTATGAGTCTTGACATTCGTTGGCTTTCTGAATTTGTTGTCTAAATCAAACATCTGTTGTAAAGTCCTTACTCCTTTTGGAATGAAATTTCCATACTATAATTATGCTTGATGTTCTTCGTCATCTATTATTTCCCCTTTGAAAGTATCATCATTCATTAAACATTCCAAGATTTGCTGATCATTGTCGAAAACCCTTAGATTTGTGATGCTATCTGGAACAGAAGGCCTAAAAAGCAATTCAATGGAGCATCTATTATTCGAACATACTAATCTTGCAGCTGAGGTAGCTAATAAGTCAGCTGCTGTATTCTTTAATCTAGGAATTGACACAATATTGAATGCATGAAAATTTATCAGTAAATCCCAAACTTCATTTTGGTAAGTTTTCAAATGCAGTGAAATGCAATGTATTTTGTTCCGAAATTTTTTAACAACGTTTTCATAATCTCCGTATACTTTCATATTTTTTACTTTCAATTCTATTGTTTTTTTAAGTCTTTAAACTAGTGCTTTGTATTCGGCTATGTTATTTGTGCATTCGAATTCTAACCTACATGAAAGAAAATGTTTATTTTTTTCTAGATCAATCAGGACACATCCAGCTCCTGATCCTTCCAATGTTTTAGAACCATCAAAATAAAGAATCCAAAAACTTTCTACTCCTACTGAATTTGAATTTCTAACTACATCCGAAACTAAATCTACTATGTTACAATCAAACTCATCAGTCCACGAAAATCGAAGGAGATCGAGCTGGATATCAGGTATACTGTTGGCTTCTTCAGCTTGGTAATTGCTCGGTTCCAGTTCAAGAAAATAATTTCCCAACACAGAGTTTGTTGGTTCATTTTTTCCCTCCAACTGAGTTACATTATATTTCATTTGAGGATCTCTTAACACTTTTATCTGATTTTGACATCCCTTAAAAGGAAACCACAAATGTGACCAATCTGATGCAAAATATCCTTCTAACCTTGCTGACCAATCCCAGATCAAAACCAAACCATACGCATCCAGGATATCTTCTACGACAATGTCTATGTACTGAAATACCCTCTCATCTGTGGATAAACGAATCGGAACATCCTCCATTTCTCCTATTACTTTTACTATTGTTCTGTCTAGTTGAAGAACTTGGCTAGTAGTTGGTTTAGGTTGACCATTTATTTGCTTGCAAACTAAAATTGGCATGACATTGACTGATGCTCTTGAGTCCACTAAATATTTATGCACATTATAGTTGAAAATATCAAAAGTTAGAAGAAATGATGGAGTTTTATACTTAGACTTTCCTGCTAAGCTCGCCTCACCAATCTCTTCTTCGGGTTGGTTGTCAATGGGAGGCTCCTTCTCGGGTGTCTCAAGTGCTTTCAAAAGATTTTGTTTTTGCTGAGGTAGATTGCACATTTCAAACAATGAGATATTTTATTTAGCCTTTTTAATGTCTTCCACAATATCATATCCCATTTCATGCTCATTCAAATTCTTCTTGACATTTTTCAATTTTATTTTCAGTAGGCTTTATAGGTGTATTGACTTTCTTAGGGTTCTGGTTTGAAATGACAAACTCAGGTATGTTAACAGTTGAAGTATTACTCTTCATTTTCTTCATGTTCTCTGGAGTTTCTTGATCTTTGGAAGTATCAAGCTATATTCTTTTAATGTATTCTGACTTCTCATTGTGACATTTGTCTCTGAGGTTTCTTCTTTGTTAGGGAGATCTTCATCTTCTATGTTGAAAATAGACCCACGGTCCCATAAAACCAAGGTGTCTTCCTCTTCTGTTTCTGTAGGCTCATGATCTTTCCCTTTCTCTTCCTCAGTTTGTGTCAACTTGAAATCTAATAATTGGTTCATTACTAATGTCATAGAATTAATCCACTGTGGGAAATTTTTATCAAAATGAGGTTGTTGATGGAAAGTGCAAAAAATATCCATTCCTACATCAGTCAAATTCATTGTTGAAGGGCTGTGTGGAGGAGGTTTAGGTTGATTGTTGTCTTCTCTTTTTTTATAATAAGGATTGTATTGTTTATGATCCTCCTTTTCTTTTTCTAAATCAATCACCCAGTTTGATAACTTATGCATCATCTTTACCATCCCATCTAAATCTTGTGATAGTTCATCCTTAGGTTTAGTTAATAATAATGGATTTTTGTTTCCATAAGTTCTTTCATCTGATTGCGTAGGATAATGCTCTATACTCTCCAATTCTACCTCTACCTTCTCAGCTTCTTCATAAGTATCTACCAAAGCGGGCCTAACTGATCTCTTGGAAAACATGGCTAGATCAGGCCCGAGGGCTGAGGTATAATACTCAATCAGAGCATGCTTAGATGGTTTATCAACTGCAGTGAAGTTATTCAAGTATGCAACAAACCTATGAGTAAAATTATGTACTCTCTCTTTTTTTACTTTCTTTAAGGCAATCAATCCTTTCATTAAAGCTGCATGAGTTTTCTGGATTCCGTATTTGTTTCTAAACAGTCTCTCAAAAATATTCCAATTTGTGATTGAGTTTGATGGTAGGGAAAAGTACCATGAAGTTGCTTTCCCTTTCAGGGTATGCGAGAATTATCTGCAAACTACATATTCATGTTCTGTTGCTTGTAGACCTTCTAAAGCCAGATTAAAACTTTGCAAGTGATCATCCACAAGAATTCCTTCACTGGGTTCAAACTTGGGTAAAATTTTGTCAAAACTCTGAGGCATATCATGCAACGGAGGTGTCAGGTTTAAAGGAGAACTAGCTCTCCAAGCAGGATGTGGAGGTGGCTAATTGGCATTCACATTGGCCATGATTTTGAGTGGAGTATGAGATGGGGACTGAACAAGGGTATGGAAAAGTGAACAGTGAGAGGAATCTAGTCCCAACTGATCCAAAGGTTGGTAAATTTCTTGTAAGGCTATTTCTACCAATTCTTCAAGATCTTCTACCAACACTGACTCTTCCAATTGAGGACGGTCCTTCTTCTGATACTCTCTTCTAGGTACGATAGGGATAATAGGTAATCCTCCAATATTTTTTACATATGCCCTAGTAATCCTCCTTAAATAATCAACCACTTTGTTATCAATGGGATAGAGATACCCCTTTCCCTTTTCTTCAGGAGTGGGTTTCTGAGGCAAACTGGTTTCAGTTTTGTCACCGATTGAGTAATTTCAAGAAAGCAGACTTCCTTGGCCAGCCATGCAATGGTGGCCCTCCTTCTAGCACCAAAACTGTTGAGGCATGGAAAATCATAGGTAGCAACAGTAGGGATTCTCCCCAATAAATGTTCCCAATTAGATTTTTATTGTTTCGTATGGGGAATCCATCTGGCTTACGGTCCAGCTATCGTAGGTCAAGTAACGGTTAAAGCTTATTTTACCAGTTGCGTCCTGGTCCACCGTTTAAGTATATTTTTAGTTTTATATTTATGTATGATATGCAAGTGCCTAACTAAATGCAGTCGATAGAGATAACAAGGAGTGTCACAATGTGATGCACATGTTCTTACCTCTCATCTTACCTCTCTCGCTTCTAAATCATAAACAAAGAAAAAATAACTAAGACTCACTAACCTATCCCTAGGGAGCATTACTATAATTAATGCTGAGTAATGTAATGGATAACATGCATAAAGAACACTACAGATAGATGTTAATATTTATGAATACATGCATATCAATAGACAGATAAAAAAAGAGATAGTTCATTGTTAATTAAAACATTCATTACTCAAATACGATTGTGGAAATTTCATGAAAGTAAATAGGAGCACATTCATAACATGAAAGAGTTCATAAGTTAGAACGATCTCACAGTTCATGAAAACAAGCTAAAACAGAAATAGTTCACATCCAACAAGTCCATGTCAAGCATTTGAAACGCCATAGTGATTTCTCCAGCCGAAAAAATATAACTCTTTATTATAAGATGAAATAGTTCTTCTTACAATAATATTTCCCAAAGATGGTCTGAAAAAAGGTCCTTTGATACATCAAGCTTGCCTATATTTATACAAAAAAAAAAAAAAACTCTTGGGCTTCCCTCGTTGTCTTTTGGGCTTCCCCAACCTTTCCCATACAAAATTTTGTATTTTAGCTTGTGAACAAAAAGATAAATACAATATATTACTTTCTTTATCAAAGTGATAAACAATCAAACTAATAAGGTCCAACCTACTCGTTCATAAACTTTCTCCACACATTTTCCTTTGCAACTATATTCTCGAAACCTAAAGGTTCAAGATATTTATAGTAATTTCGTGTTGAATAGCTTGGGATTTTACACCAGCTATCCTGGCAGGAATCAATCACATCTGGTCTTCCAAAAAGTGGATTCTCATAGCTGCATGTGCTATTTCAGTCTTAAGTATATTTTCATCTAACTCCTTGACTTGCTGAATGGCATGTTCATCTTCTCTGGATCTCTCTTGCAGTTGTTTCAAATACATTTCATGCTCTGGTAGCACTTCTTAAATATAGGCCTTCTTCTATTAGATAATAGCTTCCATATTCTTGCACAAATTTTAAATCTCCTTATGACATACAATTGCATTTAGACAAGAAGATTAATGTGTACAAGGGCATGATGAAATTCTCACAAATTTCCTTGTAGTAGCTGTAATATTTGTGGGCCCAAAATAGTTTGTAAGCTGCCTACACTGGAGCTCGATCCTTATCCCAATGGCACTTTAAGGCTAGGAATGTCTGAGTGCACATAATGCAATAAATCAAGATGGAACTCATGTAAAATTATGACTTCTTTTGGGACAGTCCTCCCAATGCTGCCAGAAAGACTGTTGGATACTATACTTGCCCAGTTAAAAATTGTACCTTGTGTAGCAATAAAATAGATAACTGGTATCCAACCCATTTTAAAACTTTTTCCATTAGCTCTTCCAAAAATTATGTTCAATATTAAAACAATGAACCTATATGGAGTACGGAGACTTGATGTCTCATACTGTTCGGAAGGCCTTGTGTGGAATTTTTTCCCTGGTATCATCATCTTCTTGACTGTTTCCACCATGTCTAAGTTTATCTCTTTTAACCAACTTTCAGTCAGATAAGTTTGTGCTGTTGGTAAATTATACACCATAGATAAATAAGATGGGTTGTATGCAGCATAACCCTGCTTCGTGGTATTTGCCAATATCATCCATGTGACATCTGCCCTAGGTAGAATCCAACTTATCACTTCCAAACATGGGAACGGCTCAGGTCTGGTAGCCACTTTCATAAGGGCCGATCTCTCAATATTTGCATACATGTGTATATCTTTGAAACCAATATTTGGAAGAGTATGGATTGAAATCATCCTATACACCTCTCCTCATTTATATTCTGGCTCAACTATGGTAATAGCTTTAGTATCTTCATAGATGACTTCCACTCTGGTTATCACCTCCACTTCAGGTTCATCTTCGAATGCTTGGGATTTCTTCTTCTATTTTCTCAACATACTGTTGTGTTAATAATTTACCTGTAGCTAGTACACAACAAGATCTCAGTCTATTTATCTCTAGCAATCAATTGTAATGAGAAAACAATAAAGAAACCAAATATTACCATTTCATCTATATGCATATTGAACATTATTATTATCCCACAGTTCCTCTGAATGAGAGTCTTCTTAAACAAAAGGACCTGCAAAATATTTCTTCCCCCAAAACTGCTAAAACTCTGTTAGCTTAAATCTTGACCTCTTCCAGCCTCCTAAAATTGTGCTAAAATCTATATGTGCATATCGAGAGGGGAAAATCTTATACTGCATGTCCGTTCAAAAAAACCTATAGCTACGTGGCCCTCTTGTATCCCATGGAAACATACCACTAAAGAAAACATGACTATCTAACCCTAGGCTAAAACCAGAGCAATCAAGAACAACATGGTGTAGATGGTGAAACTCTCATCTGCACCATGCCCTAAATTTCCACATAGCTGTCGATAGCACACTCATGGCTACGCAGAGGCTTGGGTGGAAACCTAATCGACCAATAATGAAAACGTTCATAAATAAGCAAGCCACACTCAAAATAAATGAAGTTTTACTGCAAGAAAACCACGGAAAAAACACAAAACCATACCCTCCTGCAGAAAACCTAAACCTATCCACCCCGACTGTTTTAACAACAACAACAAAAAACTCCAAACATAAGACAAAACCATGAACGAATCCTACTTGGCAATGCAGTGACAGTCGACCTAGACATGAGATGACTGCTGTGAGCATAGATGAGATTGAAAGCTACATGCACGGGACTAGATGGCTCCACAGTGAGAATGACAGGTAAGAAGCCCAAAATGACCTTATATAAACCTTGACCGAGAGCGGAAAAAATAGATGGAAAAATTTAACCCCAACGGTAGACCTATAGCCTTGAACACATCCACAATGTCAGATAAGAACAACTCTACCCACCCGGTAATTTCATGGGAAAAATACATCGGAAACTGATAGGACTAACCTCTTCAAAATCAGCGGGGAAAACATGAAGTTTCGGATCAGCTCAATACTAACCCTACGCAACGTCGGATGGCAGACAAACTAAAACCTCTCGGATCATTACGAAACAACTAATCAACGGCAAAAATACCAACTTCACTGGACATCAGAAAACAATAGTTGAAGGGACATCTGATCCATCATATCCACTTTATACTAAGACATCAGAACCTCGACAGACTATAACCGAGAGCCTAGATAAACTCACTCCCGATACAACAGGTTAGACCTTGGAAGGCTTCCGATAAACACATTGGATAGGTAGTGGACTATGCCTCCACTGTTTCGGAATACTAGTCAACTAGTCAAGTATTCTTCGTCTTCAAGTCATCATCGTCTTCAGGTCTTCTTCATCTTCAATTCTTCTTCATCTTCAAGTCATCTTCTTCTTCAAGTCTTATTCATCATGGGATCTGGATCATCACGACTACTGGATCATCACTGCTAGATCATCATCACATTTGGATCATCACTTGATCTATATCATCATCAAGTATGGATCATCACTTTCTCTATATCATCATCAAGTATAAATCATCATCATCATCGGTGCTATCTCTCGATTCTTCTTGTCACAGGAAGTTCTACAAAGCTAGCCCTTTTTCATGCTGTTTGTAGGCCTACCCTTCATGTAGGTCTTCATCAGCACTTATATCTGACCCTAAGTCAGAATGGCCCACCCAACTCTTACATCTGACCTCATCTTGTCAGAAAGGCATGCCCAGCACTCACATCTGACCTCATCTTATCAGAAAGGCCCAACACTCACTTCTGACCATGTGTAAACACATCATGTCAGAATGGCTCAACACTAATATCTGACCATGTGCAAACACACCGCATCGGAAAGGCTCTGCACTTACATCTGACCATGTTCAAAAACATCGCATTGGAAGGGTTCAGAACTTATAATCGACCATGCTCGAAAGCACCACATCAAAAAGGCTTAGCACTTACATTCGACCATGCTTGAAAGCACTGCATTGAAAGGGCTCTGCACTTACATCCAACCATGCTCAAAAGCACTGCATCGAAAGGGATCTATACTTACATATGACCATGCTCAAAAGCACCGCATCGAAAGGGCTCTCAGTCACAGACTAAGGATTCCTGGTAACTGACCAGGTGCCTCCATTCTCCTAGAGAATGGCGTTATCCCTTATATCTAATCAAGTGGGAACACCTCCCTCAATCACATCAGAATGGCCATGCGCTCACATTTGATCATGTAAGACTACATCCTACAGTCATATCAGAACAACCCTCAGTCCCAGAATGAGTTTTCTTAGTAACTGACCAGGTGTCTCCATTCCAAGAATGGCATTTATCCCTTACATCTGGTCATGTAGGGACCAATCCTACAGTCACATCAGAATGGCTTAGCACTCATATCTGACATGGAAGGAACCAAATCCTCTCACCATGACAGAATGGCTCAGCCCTTACATTTGACCATGGAAGGAGCCTAATCCTCTCACCATGTCAGAATGGCTCTCGGTCTCATCATTTCCCCTTGGAGGGAACCTCAATCTATAGAACACCAAGCTTCTCCCTGAAGTACTCAAACTTCACTCTAGCTAATGGCTTCATCAATACATCACCTATTTGTTCCTTCATCACAACATATTGGAGCTTCATTGCTCCTATCTGCACCATATCCCTGATATAGTGATACTTGATCTCGATATGCTTTGACTTGTCATGGAACACAGGGTTCTCTGACAACTTCACACAAATCTGGTTGTTGCAATATATACAAGTAGCATCCAGCTGGAGATCAAATAAATTAGACAGTAGCTTCCTCAGCCATACTACCGCACAACTAGCTGGACAAGCTGCAACATACTCTGCTTCAGCTGTACTTAGTGCCACACAGGATTGCTTCCTGCTAAACCAAGAGATCACACTTGATCCCATACTGAAGTAGCATCCTGAAGCGATCTTCCTGTCAATGGCACTTCCTACCCAATATGAATCAACATAAACCTCTAGGTTAATCTTCTGATTTTCCTCGTACTTAAGCCCATAGTCAACTGTACCCTTCAGGTACCTCAGAATATGCTTTGCAGCAATCAAGTGAACATGTCTCGGATCTGTTAAGAACTGGCTCAAGGTGTTCACAACAAAGCAAATATCTGGTCTCATGTTCATCAGATACATCAAAGACCCAATCATTTGATGATACATTGTAGCATCAACCGCTTATGATGAAGCATCACTTAATAGCTTCAGGTTTGATTCCATAGGTGTGGTTATGGCCTTGCAGTCCATCATCCTGAATCTCTTCAGGATCTCTACTGCATACTTCCCTTGTCCAAGGAATATCCCATCTGCATTCTGTCGCACCTCCATGCCTAAGAAATAGTGCATCATTCCCAAGTCTTTCATTTCAAACTCGGCAGCAAGTTTCCTCTTTGTATCAGCAATCAACCCATCCATACCTGTTACAAACAGATCATCCACATATAGTAGGAGTATCACGGGATTTCCATCTTCAACCTTGTAGTAAAGGTTATAATTTGCTTTACTCTTGGTAAATCCCAAACTGGATAGGAAACCATCAATTCTACCATACCATGTCCTGGGTTGTTGTTTCAAATCGTATAGGGCTTTATTCAATCTACATACATGAGACTCTCTGTCATGTGTCTCAAAACCGAGTGGATGCTCCACATTCACTTCCTCTTCCACTACACCAATCAAGAAAGCAGTCTTGACATCCATCTGGTGTATCTTCCATTTCATCACTGCAGCCAGAGCAAGGACTGATATGATGGAAGTGTATCTGGAGTGACAGGTGCAAAGGTTTCTTCATAATCTATTCCTTCTTTCTGGGAGAAACCACGAGCCACAAATATTGCTTTATATTTCTCGATGCTTCCATCTGCAGCATGCTTGATCTTGTAGATCCATTTGAAAGTTACAATGGACTTTCCTTCTAGTCATGGGACAAAATCCCAAACATCATTCTTCATGATCGATTGATACTCTTCGATCATAACATCCTTCCACTCTTTCCGTTCTGCTGCTTCTTCATAGTTGGAAGTTTCTTTATCAATAATGTCACATAGTAATGCTACGTAACTAGAACACCTACGCGAACACCTGCGCAATGTTTTTCTGAGAAATGGTTATAACCTAACTCAAATCAACAAAGCCCTTGAAAGAGCCACAAAACCCAGGAAAACAGACCTAAGGTTTCTTCTAAAGAGAAGAAAATAGGGGATCATAAGGCATTCCTCCCCTACATTCAAGGGACTACAGACAAAATTGCCAAACACCTAAAAAAGAAGAATATTGACTCAGTGTTTTCCCCACCTAACAACATTAGGAAGTTACTTAGGTCTGTAAAAGATCCTGTTGACCCAAGTCTTAAAAAGGGGGTTTACCTCATTCCTTGTGAATGTGGGAAAGCCTACATTGGCGAAACAGGACGGTCCATCCGAACTAGGGTTAAATAACACTGTGCAGATATCCATCTCAATAGAACCCACAAGTCAGCCTTAGTGGAACACTCGCATAACACAAATCACCCTATTAAAATCGAGGATATGCAGGTGTTAGCACAAGTTAACAACTGGTCAAAGAGGAGAATTAGAGAAGCTATAGAGATAGGAAAAAACCCTAAATGCTTGAACAGAGATGACGGCCTGTCTATTAGTCGATCATGGTTGCCCAACCTAACCAAGCTAAATAAGAATTAAAACCTAAATTTTTTTAAAAGGCTTAAAAAACTTAAATTATAATTATAATTAAATATTTTTTCCATAAAATTACAATTAAAATGTTTTCCTTAAAAATTTTCCCTAAAAATAACTTTCCCTAATTTCACCCTAAAAATTCTTTCCCTAAAAATCTTTTCCCCAAAATTTTTTTCCCTAATTTTACCATAAAAATATTTACCTTAAAAACTTTTTTGCCCTAATTAAAATAAAAAATTTCCCCAATTAAATTAAAAAACCTAATGTTTGAGCTCCTAAAATTTTTTAATTATATTTCCCTTAATAAATTAAAATAGGTTAATTTTAAAATAATATAATAATAAATTATTTTTAAAAAAGAATTCTAAAAGAATTTATAAGAATTAAAATAATTTATTAAAAACTAAACATAAAATGTTTGAAATAAAATAATAAAATGGTTAAATTAAATTTATTGAACCTAAATCAAGCCTATAATAACAATTGTTAAAAAACCTTAATAAATAATTTTTAAAAATTCTTTAATACAAATTCTTAATAAGTTTATTATCCCAAAAGTTTAAATAGATTAATTATGATTATAAAAAACAATAAATTATATTAATCATAAAATTATTAACCCTAATTTTTCCTTGGACAAGACAAACCTTGTCGGCCATCTCAAGCGAAAGTGATGATTCCTATATTAACGCACCAATGAAAGAGGTACAACCTCCAGGCATCGCCTTGTACTGAAGATGAACCACGCTTGGTTCGAAACGTCGACAACAAATCTTCTCACCGCAGATTCTCCATTAGATGCCATGAATCCTCACTGCAGAATCTCAGCTAACCTTATTTAACTAGAACATGATCTAGTTCTCTTTCTTCCTCTGGGTGTTTCTTCTAAAGCTCCATATCTTTCTGCACCTTGGATAATTTCACATACCCAAGCAAGTTTCCTCTTATGAGGATTCTTCTTCAGAGGTGGATCTATAGGTTCTTGAGATTCTTCTAGTTCTCAATATTCTTCTTGAATTTATTCATTCATGATTGTATCATGAATTCTAGATTCTCTTGTTTCTTCAGGTTCTTCAGCCAGTTTCTTCCTGGATTTGATGTAGGATGAATCTTCATGAAATGTTACATCTCTACTAATGTCAATCTTCTTGAACCCTGGGAAGTATATTTTGTAATCCTTCGAGCTTTTAGAGTATCCCACAAATATACCCTTATTTCCTCAAGGATATAATTTTGTCCTCTTCTCCTTTGGAATGTGAATGTACACTGGACAACTGAATATTCTGAGATGCCTGACTTTTGGTTTCTTGCCGGAGAAGACTTCTTTAGGAGTCTTGTTCTTGAGTACTCTGTGTGGAGTACGGTTCTGTACATACATCGTTGTTCTGGCAGCTTTTGACCAAAGATGCATAGGAAGATCTTGATCATGAAGCATTGCTCTTGCAGCTTCCATGATAGTTCTATTCTTCCTTTCTGCAATCCCATTCTGTTGAGGATTATAAGGAGTGGACAGCTCCCTCTAAATCCCTAAGTATTTAGATAGCTATTCGAATTCATTCAAAGTGAATTCTTCGCCATTATCTGATCAAAAGGTCTTGATCTTCTTTTCATTGTGGTTCTCGATCAAGGATTTGAATTCCTTGAATTTGCTGAATACTTCATCTTTGTTCTTCATAAAGTATATCCATGCCTTTCTAGAAAAATCATCAATAAAAGAAATATAGTATGCATACCTGCTTAGTGAACTGGATGACATAGGACCGCACATATTGGAATGGATGATTTCCAAGATTCCTTTTTCTTTGCTCTCGCTACTTGGAAATGTCTTCTTTGTGTTCTTCTCTTTCGCACATCCTTTGCATACACCTTCATGTTTTGTCTGCATTTCTGGGAGACCTTCAACAACTTTGATTGCAAGTGGTAGTGCTATGTAATGCACATGTGCAAGCCTTCTATGCCAAAGCTCATTTGGTTCTACTGAGTCATGAACCGAAGCTTGCTTTGGATGGCCCTTCAATTTATATAAGCCTCCATCTTGTTCCCCAATAACTATTGCATCATTAATGGTCTTTCCTTTTGGCCACATGATGACTTGACCATCTATAAATGCAACCCTCATTCCTTTTGCATCTAATGCAGATATGGAGAGGAGATTCTTCTTTAGTCCTAGTACAAACAATACTTCCTTCATTGTCATAGACTTTCCAGAGTCTAGCTTATAGGAGGATTCCCCACTACCTTTTATTGGATACTGGTAGTCATCTCCAAGTTTCACCTTGTGAGTTGATTCATGTTCAGATAATTTCACAAAGGATTCCTTGAATCCTATCATGTGCTTGGAAGCACCACTGTCTATAAGCCAATCATTACTGCCATGTGTGATAGTTCCCATGAGAGTGGAAATCATAACATATTCTTCATCACTTGAAGAATCATCACTGACTTGTCTGTTTCTCTTCATGGAAGGTTCATCATCCTCTGTGGCATGAGCACGATGTCTTCTCTTGTTTCCTTTCTTCTTGTGAGAGCTACTTTTATTTTTAGGATAGTCTCTAGCAAAATTTCCTCTTTCGTCACATGTATACCAAATGTACTTAGACAAATATCTAGGATTTCTAGGGTTATTTCCTTGATGAGAGTACTTACTTCTGTGGTGGCTAGATCTGGATTTCTTGGATTGTAATGTGAGAGCTTGATATTCACTTCCCATCTTTTCTTCTCGATCTGCTATCTGAGCTTCTTCTTAAGTGAATTCTTCCCATAGTCTTCTAAACTTGACTAACTTCTTTCTGGCATAGATCCCTTGAATAAAGGAGTCCCATGATCTAGGGAGACCATTCAAGGTGGTCATCACAATCTCTGCATTTTATACTTCTTCATCTACTGCTTCCAGTTGTTCCTTGATCTGAGAGAACCTTGTAAAGTAAGACTAGATGGTTTCTGCATTCGAGATCTTTACATTCTTCAGCTGGTTTCTCAGAGTCATCTTTTGGTTTATGTTCTTCCCTTCAAACAATTTGGTTAGGGCATCAAACATAGATTTAGGTGTCTTGAGTGAGGACACCTGTGGTATGAGGTGATCCTTGATTGAATCAGAAATAATACTCTTTGCCATAACCAACTTCTTCTTATGTAATGCCTTAGCCTCATATCCCTTTGGAACTGGAACCTCCTCATGGATGTAGGAGTCCAAATCATTTTCTTTCAGGACTAGGGAGATCCTATACTTCCAAGATCAAAAGTTATCAGCTCCCTCAAGCTTTTCATCAAGCTTGGTATGATGAGACATCTTAACTGAGAACCTCAAATGGAAATACAAAAGATTTATATCTTACCAGGTCAAGATGTCAGATCTGGATTTGGAGCTGAAATCCTGTAGTGTTGGTTCAGGAGCAGATTAGGGTTTTTCTTTTCTAGATTTCTGTCCAACCAAATGCTTTGAATTTGATCCCTAACTTCAATTTTGGGGAGGAGATCAATCTAGGCTTGGGCTCACTGAAAAATTCCACTTTTGTGGAAAGCCCTAATTTTCGGCAGTAGTGTTGGGTCCAAAACTGAAAAACCTCATAATTGGATTCTGCTTCGACAGAAAGATGTGCCTAAGGAGGAGACTTAATCCAACCTCCTTTTGCTGAAAATCTATGGAGGAAGATCCACAAAGTAGGAAGCCCTAGTTCCCGCAGCTGCACAGTGTCTTCTTCTCAGGTTAGCTCTGATTCCATGTTAGATTTTTAACATTAAGCTATCATTATTATGATCTTTAACTGAGAGAATAACAAGCACAACAATCAAACACAAGAAACAATGAACAAAGTGTTTTTCCTTGGGGAAAACATAAATGGAGAAAACACCGCAACTTCCTCAGAGATAGAATCAACACCAAAAGTAAAACCCCAAAACAGTAAGATGATCTCCTGATAGTAGCAACCTCTTTCTTCCTAGACCCAATGTCTTCTTCTTCCTCAGCTATGCGCTACAACCGAGTGTGAGTGTTAGGAACCCATGTCAATCCTTCTCTTTACTGTGTTAGTATATTGTTGTTGGACGCATATGCTTTGTATGTCGTCCCATAGTAATTGTTGATCCATAGTTTGTGTTATTGTTGTTGGGCGCATATGCTTTGTAAGCCGCCTGTAGTATTTGTTGATCCATAGTTTATATTGGCCCATGGTTTTGACCCATAGTATTGGCGCCTATTTTTAGTATATAAGTGTGTGTTGAGGCCAAGGAAGGCACTGTGAAGTTATTTTGTATTGAGCTTGCTCAAAGGAGGTTGCCCCCTTGAAGTGGCCTGCGATTAATATAAAAGTGATTTTGAGTTCTGCTACTATATCATGTATTTTGATTAATTATTTGTTGCAAGGTCCTCACATTTGGTATCAGAGCACTTTCTTGGGCTCGTTGGGTGAAATTTCTGCCCAATTTTTTTTTCGCTTCTGTTGCAGGTTCGGATCTGGGAATAATCCCTATCTGCTTAACTGTGGGAAGTACTTGGGCATAAGCCCTAAAACTCATTGTGAGGAGTACCACAGGAACCTCGAAGTAGCTGGCCCATTGAGAGGACCTGCCAGCGAAAAGGGCAACGACCCCTACCTGATTGACTAGTTCCCACCCGTGAGGTAAACCAAGAGCTGTCATTTGTGGCCAAGTGGTTATCAGTTTTACCTGAGACGTGGAGTGAGGGGTACTGCCCCAATACGCAAGCCGTCAGACAACATTGGTGGCTGAGTGATTCCCTTGAACCGATAGGAAGCCGCACATACCTGGGGTCCATATCTATTTTTAGTTGCACAATCACAGATTTCCTCTGTCCAGAACTGTTGCCAGTCAGTTCCGTGCCATTGCAGATCCATTTGTTGCCGATCACTTCCACACCGTTGCAGATTCCACTGTTTTCGATCACTTTCACGCCGTTGCAGATCCCTTCCTGAGAAAAAAAAGGGTATAAAATTATGTTTTTCGGCCATATCTCCTTGGTTTCAAATCTGTTTTCCATGAAACTTCACTGACACCTCTGCAATTCCATTCTGCATATTTCATTCCTGAAGACTCTATCCCAAATTCCACTTCCCAAGACCCGAAATCCCACATTTTTCTATTTTTAGTGTTTTCCATAACTCCTTCGATTTTCACCCAAATGCCTTCAAATTTTGCCACCGTATTCCTTTCCTCATTCTTCTTCTTTGTCCCTCTCTACCAAATTTTTTCATTCTTTCACCCCGCTCCTAAAATCCCCATATTTTGCTTCCCTGTCCTTTCGACAGTGTCCAAAACTTACTCAAACCTAAATTACCCTTCCGATTTTTTCCCAAATCCAGATTTTCCTCTACTGAAACAGTTTCTGTTTTTGTTTTTCTACCCACTCCCCCCCCCCCAAATAAAATAAAATAAAACTCCTGGTCATGGTTGTCACCTGCACAGGAGCAAAAGCCATGGAGGAAGCACTTGCAGCCATTCAAGCCAAACTCCAGGAACTGGATGAAAATTTCTCGGTCTCCATCTTGAGCATTTAGCTATGAACACCAGACGACAGTACGAATCTTCATCAGACAATGGGTTCTCTTCTTCCAGCAATTTTCGCGGTCCGAAGCTAGATTTTCCTCGCTTCAATGGTACTAATCCGACTGGATGGATCTATCATGCAGAACAGTATTTCAGTCTTCATAATACTTTTGATGTCAACAAAGTTCCACTTGCCTCCTTTCATTTGGAACAGGAAGCTCTTCAATGGTATCATTGGTACATCAAGGCTCATGAAGAGCCAAAATGGCCTGATTTTTGCCAGCTCCTTTTACAACGATGTGGTCCTAGTGCTTTTGATGACTTCATAGGAGCTCTCACTAAACTTCGCCAAACTAGCACTGTGAAAGAGTATCAAACTGAATTTGAGAAACTAGCTAATCACACTGAAGGATTACCTGATGAATTCTACCGGAGTTGTTTTATCAGTGGTCTAAAGGATGCAATTAGCTCTGAGGTCAAAATGTTCAGTCCCAACACAATGATGGAAGCCCTGGGGTTGGCTAAGTTGGCAGAAGACAAGATGGCAGCCCAACAGCGCTCCAAATCCTCTTTTGTTCCCTTCCGAAAAATGGGTTCTCAACGACCTCCCATTCCGCCAGCTCCTCGCTCACCTCCAATCAAGCATTTGTCTGAAACAGATATCCAGGCACGCAGAGAAAAAGGGCTTTGTTATAATTGTGATGAGAAATTCACTCGGGGACATTGATGTGTTCAACAAAATCTCTATCTCTTGGATGTGGATTCTCCACTTGCCTCTGAAATTGGTGAAGAAGCTCCTGACCCAATGGATGCTCCGGTTGACATTTAGGAGCCGCCTACTGACCCTCCATCTCAGGACGACCAGCCCGAGATATCCCTCCATGCTTTAGCTGGAGTCACTGCCCCCCAAACAATGCGGGTACGCGGTTACTTCAAGAAGCTTCCTCTTACCATACTCATTGATTCTGGCAGCACTCATAATTTCATTGATCCTCGGATCGCCAAACAAGCTGATTGTTTTATCCATCCTTGCTCCAACTTTGAAGTCATGGTTGCCAATGGGGGCACCTTACCTTGCAAAGGGAAGTGTCGTAATGTACGTATCTCTATGGGATATTATAACCTCCACTCTGACATGTTTTCCTTGACCTTAGGCAGATGTGATGTGGTTTTGGGCGCTCAATGGCTATGCACACTTGGCCCCATATTATGGGATTTTGCTGAACTTTGGATACAGTTCTCCCCCGATGGACACAAACACACATTGAAAGGATTACGACCAGGGTCTCTCAGCATCATCAGTTCACATCGCATGGAAAAACTCCTTAAGAAGAGTTCCCATGGTGTCATCGCTCAGCTCCATTCCATTCAAATGCAACCATTAGCGGCCCCCACTAAGACACTCAAGAGCCTTCGTGGTTTTTTGGGGTTGACTAGCTACTACCGCAAGTTTGTCAAGGATTATGGGAAGATTGCAGCTCCATTAACTGCTCTGTTGAAAAATGATGCTTTTACATGGACACATGTTACTGAGTGTGCATTGGACAAGCTGAAACAAGCTATGTGTACTACACCTGTTCTAGCTATGCCCGATTTTTCCAAGCCCTTCACTATTGAGAGTGATGCTTGCAGCAATGGACTTGGTGCTATTCTCCTTCAAGATGAACACCCCATTGTGTTCACCAGCAAATCCCTTTCTGGTAATAATTTAGCTACCTCTACATATGAGAAGGAAATGATGGCGATTTTGCATGCAGTACAAAAGTGGCGACCCTACCTCTTAGGGAATCATTTCTGCATCAAGACTGATCACTAGAGTCTGAAATATTTCCTAGAATAGCGTGTATCCTCCCCAACACAATAGAAATGGGTTAGCAAACTCATGGGTTATGACTATGAGATCACTTATAAGAAGGGTAAGGACAATATTGTGGCGGATGCCCTTTCTCGCACATTTGATGACCAAGGTTCTCTTTCTGCGCTTTCTATGCCTGTTCCAAATTGGTTGCAATCGGTTCACCAGGGTTATGTCAATGACTCTTCATTATCTCAAATCATCTAACGCTTGGACAACAACCCTTTTGCTGTCCCACATTACTCTTGGGATGGTGCTTCACTGAGATACAAGGTTCGTCTGGTGCTTCCCCAGAACACAGCTCTTCAACAAGCTATCTTCTATGAACTCCATGCTTCTCTGTCAGCTGGGCACTCTGGTTTTCTCAAAACGTATGAATGGGCATGGCGCAACTTCTTTTGGCAGGGCATGAAAAGGACAATTCAACAGATGGTGGCTGAATGTGATACCTGCCAGCGTAATAAGGGTGAAACAACACCCCTTCTGGGATTGCTCGAACGCTTTCCCATACCTACCCGGATATGGACAGATATTTCTATGGATTTCATTGAAGGGCTCCCTAAATCTGGAGGGAAGACTGTGATTTTGGTTGTGGTTGATCGCCTCTCCAAATATAGTCATTTTTGTGCTATCAGCCATCCCTATACAGCCTCCTCCATTGCTCAAATTTTCCTGGACCAGATCTTTCGTCTTCATGGAATGCCTTCTTCCATTGTCTCGGATCGTGATGCGACTTTCACCAGTCATTTTTTGATAGAACCCTTTCACCACACTGGCACCAAACTGAAGATGAGTTCAGGTTATCACCCCCAAACGGATGGTTAGACTGAAATTATCAACAAATGCTTGGAAACTTATCTTCCTTGCTTCTCCTCTGAGAAACAACATCAGTGGGAAAAGTGGCTCCCTCTCGCTAAATGGTGGTACAATACCTCTTACCACACTGCCTCTAAAATGACTCCATATGAAGCAGTTTATGGTCAGGCACCGCCAGTTCTTCTTCCTTACACCCCTAGCAGTTCTCCAATTTAGGCAGTTGACATGGTCCTTCAAAATCACGACGAGGTTCTTCGCATTTTGCGCGAAAATATTCACATGGCAAGAAATCGCATGAAGCAACAAGCTGATCAGCACCGTTCTGAGCGCACTTTTGAAGCCGGTGATATGGTTTTTCTTCGTCTCCAGCCTTACAAGCAATCCTCACTAAAACTCAAAGGGCTTCATAAGCTCGCTCCAAAGTTCTATGGGCCATATAGGATTCTTCAGAAGATTGGGTCTGTTGCTTATAAATTGGACCTTCCGCCTTCTTCCCGCATTCATCCAGTATTTCATGTCTCTTGTCTGAAGAAAGTTCTTGGCACCAACATCAAAGGCCAAACTATTTTACCAGAACTGGATAATGAAGGATCCATCTTTTTGGAGCCGAAGGCTGTCCTCAATAAGCACACTCGTCAGCTTCACTCTCGCTCTATCACAGAGGTCTTAATTCAATGGCACGGAATGCAGCCCGAGGATGCTACGTGGGAACCACTCCTTCAGATTCAGCGATAATTTCCACATCTAAAGCTTTGAGGACAAAGATTTTTCTAAGGGGGAGGCGATGTTAGGAACCCATGTCAATCCTTCTCTTTACTGTGTTAGTATATTGTTGTTGGATGCATATGCTTTGTAAGTCGTCCCATAGTAATTGTTGATCCATAGTTTGTGTTATTGTTGTTGGGCGCATATGCTTTGTAAGCCGCCTGTAGTATTTGTTGATCCATATTTTATATTGGCCCATGGTTTTGACCCATAGTATTGGCGCCTATTTTTAGTATATAAGTGTGTGTTGAGGCCAAGGAAGGCACTGTGAAGTTATTTTGTATTGAGCTTGCTCAAAGGAGGTTGCCTTCTCGAAGTGGCCTGTGATTAATATAAAAGTGATTTTGAGTTCTGTTGCTATATCGTGTATTTTGATTAATTATTTGTTGCAGGGTCCTCACAGTGAGTGAGTGTGTATGATAAATATAGAGGCTAGATCTCTATTTATACTAATTCTTGACTTGACTAAACCCAACTAGGGATGACTTCACTAGGTGAGTCTAATAACCCTAGTGCCCCAGAACTATGGGGATTTTAACCCTTGATCAATAGGAGGGTTACCCACAATGACTGGACATGACTTGTTTACATTACAGATCCTTCTGATTGGAACATAGGGGCATGGCATGACTCAATTACATTATAGACACATCTCGGAATAAACATCGGGGTACAAGACATAAGATACATAGGTGAATACATTCCGAAGTTACAAATACATCAAAATGTTGGAATGGAAATTCCAAAATATATATTTTATTTATTGATTTGATGCTTTTTACAAGGAGTACAATGCAACTCTATTCAAATAAAGGGTCACCATTAAATGATGTGACCTATCAATCCATTAATTGAAAATAACAAATTACTAACTAAGTTACTCAACTCTTTATTTTTATTACAATTCATCCTTCTCTAGAATACTTCGTCCACGAAGTATTTGTAAGGATGGGTGGCGTGAACAAAAAATATTCATTCTCCCATGTAGCTTCATCATTAGGTAAGTTTCTCCACTTGATAAGGTATTCGTTGACTGATCTGGAGAGAAGTGTTCTGGTTTTAATTTCCAAAATTATTTATGGTTCCAACACTAATCTTCCTGCATCAACTAATATAGGCAATTCAGTTTGTATGTGAGTGGATGAGCCCAATTACTTCTTTAGGCATGAATATGTCATGTATTTTTCCTTTATTTGGGATGTCTAGAGCATAGGCCACTTGTCCCACTCACTTTTGAACTTGATATGGGCCATAGGACTTAGGTGCAAGTTTATTATTTTTGGAATTTTTTAGTGAAGTTTGTTTGTACGGTTGAAGGCATACAAACACTCAATCGCCCATTCAAATTCTCGATTAGTTATTTCCGATTATGCTAATTGTTTCATGGGGTTTATTTCTTGTTTGATATGGTTCTTCAAATGCGAATGCCCTCATTAGATGTTTCTAGGTAATCTCTTGTTGCTGGAACTTTGAAATTGTTGATGACATATGCTCTTGTTGTAGGGGGTGAATACCCATATAAGGCTTCAAAAGATGAAATTTTTGTTGATGTATGATATGTACTATTGTACCACCATTATGTAAGGTGTAGCCATTGTACCCATTGAGTTTGTTGGTCATTCACAAACTTTCTCAGGTATCCTTCAAGGAATTTGTTTACTACTTTCGTTTGTCCATCTGTCTAGGGGTGGTACGAGGTACTCATAGTTAATGAAGTACTGACTTGGTGGAACAATTATGTCTAGAAGTTGTGGGTAAATTTTGGGTCTCTGTCACTAACAATAACCTTGCGAAACCCATGGAGATTAAATATATTATTTACATAACTATTTACAACTTGGCGTGCTTTTTATTTGGATGAAATACTAATGAAATGAGCATATTTTGTTAATATGTAAACGACTACAAATATACTATCCTTTCCTTTTGATGTAGGAATGCCAGTGATAAATTCCATGGATACCTTAGACCATTTTTGGGATGGAATATGAAGGGGTTGTAGGAGAATGAGAGGAGCCACCGTTTCAAACTTCTTCCTTTGACAAGTATCACATCCAGCCACATATTTCTAGATATCAGTCTTCATTCCCTTCAAAAAGAAGGATTGGCAGTTATTGTGGCATGTTTTAAAGAAACCAACATGGCCCGCTGTTGGGGAGTCATGGTTCTCTTTTAATACTTGAGTTTTGAATTTTGATGAACTGGGTAAATATATTCTCTTTTTGCACCATAGTATGTCTTTTTCCCATGTATATTTGGAGTTTGTTTCCTTGTTGTTTTCAACTTCTTTAATTAGATTCCTTGTCTCTGGGTCTTTCACATACTCACTTTGGAACTCTGAAATCCATTCAGGAACAACAATCGATATGGCACATAGTGAGGCATCACTCTCATGTTTTCTTGATAAGCTCTCTATAACCCTATTATCCTTACCCTTTTTATACAAAATGTTGAAATCAAAGACTTGGATTTTTCTTACCCATTTCTGTTATTCGGGAGAGATATTTTTTTGAGTTAGAAAATACTTCATGCTCTTGTGGTCAGTTTTAACAATATTTTTTTCCCCAAACACACAGTTCTTCCATTTAACAAGGGAATGCATTATTTCCAACATTTCATTGTCATATGTGGATTTTGTTTTCTCACTTGATTTTAAATTTCATCTTTCGAAAGCAATGGGATGTTTATCTTGCATGAGAACAACTCCTAATCATGTCCCTAAAGCATCACATTAAAGGATGAATGTGTTTGTAAAATTAGGAGCTGCTAACACTGGTTTGGATGTCATTAGGGTTTTCAATTGTTCGAAACAATTTTCTGTATCCGTATCCCATCTGAAAGAATCCCTTTTTAGTAGTGATATTAGGGGTGATACAATTTGGGTGTAGTTGTGAAAAAATATTCTATAATAACCCGTTAGACCCAAAAATCCTCTTAATGATGTAATTGAATTGGGGGTTGACCACTCTGTGATCGCCATACTTTTTTTGGGATCGACCTTAATGTCATCGGCTGAAACAATGTTCCCTAAAAATTCTATTTCTTTTTTCCCGAAACTACAATATTGTTTCTACATGATTGAGGTGTGAGTTCCAATTTTTACTATAAATAAGGATATCACTAAAAATCACTAGCACAAACTTCCTTAGTTAAAGGAGAAACAAGTCATTCATTGCTGCTTGAAATGTTTTCTGAGTTTTGGATAATCCAAATGACATCACTCGAAATTCATAAAACCATCGTGGGTACATGAAGTTGTTTTGGGGACATCTTCTTCTCGAATACAGATTTGGCTATATCCTGATTTTAAGTCTAGTTTAGAAAAATATTTTTCACCATGTAGCTCATCGAGCAGTTCGTCAACAAAGGGAATGGGGAATTTATCTTTTATGGTGATTTTTTTTAACGCTCAATAATCAATGCAAAGTATATACAATCCATATTTTTTTCTAATGAGTATGACTGGGGCAGAGAAAAGACTCTTGCTACGTGTGATTATTCCAATGTCTAATAATTCCTACACCAAATGTTCAATCTCTTATTTGTTCTTGTGAGATTGTATGTATTCCATTTTTCTAATTGGAGTTGATCCTAAAATCAACTCGATGATGTGATCCCTAGAATGTGGGGGTGGGAGACCATGAGGAGGGTTTTGGAAGATGCCACCATGTTCCCCCAGGAGTTGTTCTAATTCATGTGGGTCAATATTTTGTCTTTCGTCAATTGTTCTTTCCATAGCATAGCAGTGTAAGAAGAATGATTGAGCTCCCTTTTTTTATCATCTTTTCCATTTTATTGGATGAGACAATTTGGGGAGTGGGGCAATTAATACTGTAAAGCTTTATTTCCTCCCATTTTCATAGAACTTTATAAATTATTCTTGTAAGTTTAAGTTGATTGTCCTCAGCATTTCCAACCATTGTGAACCCAAAACAAATTCAACCCTTATGATTTCCATAACATACATTGGCGATCTTACTATGTATTCCTTTATAGTTGGTTCTACTTTATGGCATTTATCGTCGCATGGCGTGTTCTTGTTTCCTGGTATCGATACTTGGAAGCTGGTGGTAGGGTATATGAATATGTTTAACTTTTTGCTACCCTAGAGTCTATGAATTTGTGTGTACTCCCACTATCAACCAACACTATCACCTTAGTGTTTTTTATATGGCCAAACAATTTGAGGGTTTGGGTTGAGAAATACACATCATTGCAGCCACTAAGAGCATTGGTGTGATGTTAGCCTCCTCTTTTCCAATCTCATCGCTATCTGAATCTGTGTCGAAGGAAGGCGCATCACTTGATTCTTCATCAATATCATCACCCATATTACTTTTTTCGCACAAGAATAGATTCTTATTTTTACACTTATATCCTGGATGCAAATTAGGGGCATTACACTTACGACATGGATTGTCATCATTTTCCCAATTTTATCTTAGGTGGGGTGCTATATAAACCGACAAACATTTTGATTTTTTTTCTTCAATTAATTTTTCTTTTTGACGGGCTTGTTCCACTTCTTTGACATCTAATGATTTTGTCTCACTTTGAATACTCTATTTTATCCCACCAATGGCAATTTACAGGATTTGTTCTTCAGTTATATCTTGGACATGAGTGGTCAGGACTAATAGTTTTCTAAAATGTTCATCCATGGTTCCTTCTTGTTGTAAACGAGTGATATTTTTGTATATTTTGGCTTCTTCCATGTCTTGAAATTGTTTAAAGAAATTTTTATTGAAGGTGTCCCAGTCTCTAACTAGTCTACCTCCCTTCATTATTGAGTCCCACCATAAGAACCAGTCACAAGCAGGTTTATCCATGTACATTGCTACAACATTCAATTTGTCATCGTCACCATAGATATTGTACATTTCAAAATAATTTTTTGATTTTGTTGATCCATCGAATCCCATCTTGATTATTTTATCCATCGAAACTTTGTAAATCAATCTTGACCTTGGTAACAACATTGTGGGTTGGGCCTTTATGTGAGGTATTTCCTCCTTTAACTTGATCTCTCAATGAGAGAATTTCGATCTTTAGGTCACGAATGTCCCTATCGTTTTCCTCAAGCTTTGCCAGTATCTTTTGAACTGGATCATCTTCTAACTTTATGGATGCATCCTTGTTCTTCGAAGGGTTTTTGTCCTTATTTATTGTATTCATGTTGGTAATTTTGGATTGGGGATAGGTTAACTATTAAATATTTAATTACAATAATAGTTATTATTAATAATATTATTATATGTAAAAAAAAAATTTAATAGTTCTCAAAAATATTTTTTAAAATTATTTAATATTAAAATAATAATTATAAATAATAATATTATTACTATTACTATTTGATATTATATATTTTCTGGAGTGAAGAGAGAGAGTGAAGAGGGACACGGTGGAAGCAAGAGAGGAGTGGACACAAGGAAGGGATGGGAGAGAAGTGAATGTGCAGGTGTGGATACTAAAAAACGTCGATATGGAGATCAATGAGCTTTGATACCAACTTGGAATGGAAATTCCAAAATATATATTTTATTTATTGATTTGACGGTTTTTACAAGGAGTACAATGTGGCTTTATACAAATGAAGGGTCACCATTAAATGATGTGACCTATCAAGCCATTAATTAATAAATAACAAATTACTAACTAAGTTACTAAACTATTTAGTTTTATTACATTCAATGACCAGTCCTTTTTCATACTAGGCGCATCCATGGGGTGACTAGCCATTTTTCTGTCACAACCGTATCCAGTTGTTTGACTTCAAGAAGTGTATCCGACTTCCATGCTGAAGAAATGAATGTATGAATAATAATTTATGGATGGTTTACAAATGGGTAGGCCACATTTAAATATGGTTGGTCATTTACATGGAGAGTCGTGTTCTCATATTTACAATTAATGTTTCATTAATTCTCCTAAACTATTATTAGTTATTAATTATTATCTTGTTTTCTATTTATGTTCGTAACATTGCCTTCCCATTAGGAAATATTTTTCCTCAAAGCTTGATTTTTCTAATGTCTCTCTTCACTCTAATTTTGTGTCAGTATTAGAATCAGATGATATTTCTTCTAAAAAGGATTGTACTTATTTTCCATTAATGTTTTTGAATGTATTTCCTGATGGTTCTTACATTTATGGTCTAGGATCCATGGATCACTACATCAATGAAATGTGATTTTCTTCCTTTTTACTGACATTATCAGAGTAACTAGTAGATGTTTTTGACCTATTTTCAACTTTATAGGTATATGATTAAGGTGTGTGGCATTGATGACCGGGTGACCAATTATTTCCACAACATCTACATTGTGTCTCTTTTTCTTGTCGATAATTGTTATCGACTCTTGTTTTTATTCCTTTCAATTTGCGTTCTATTGCATTTTCTTTACATCTTACTACTTCTACATTTGGTATGGCATGCATCTTTAATTCCTTTTGTAGGTATGGTTTAAGACCTCCTAAATAGGTTGTGAGTCATTTTTGTCAAATAACCCAAATACTCATGTGGAAAGGGATTCCCACTGATGTGTGAATTCCTTGACACCTCCTTGCTGTTGTAATATGGTAGGCTTTCTGAAAAATTCATCTTCTACGATTCCTTGAAACCTTTTAAAAAAATCATTTGTGAAAAAGATCTAGGTGTAGGAAAAATTGTCTCCCTTCCACCACATGTATCAGTTATAGGCATACCCTTCCATATGCATTGACACGTATTTCACCTTCTCTTCCTCAATTGTAATGTTGTATATGTCGAAGTGCTCCTCCACTTTGTTTAACCAGGAAACACATTGGTATTCACTCCCATTTTATTTCAATAACTCTATTTTTTTCTTAGGTGGGTACACTATGTAAGCATGATATTGGTTGCTTTTTTCTTTACACTTTGATGGTGGCTCAGAACTACTGGATGATGCAATCCACATATTTGAACTACTTCATTGTTTGCAGTGATTTTTAGCCTTTTTCTTCTCTATTATCTTAATGATAGCGTTTATTTTGTTGTTTAATCATGCCTCCATATCTGCAAGTACTTTTTTTTTCAATCTCTTGTTTAAGCGTCGCATTGTTAGTCTTTATTTATTTTTCCAAATCTGCTTTATTGTTAATGAGTGTTTCCTACGTGGAAACATGAGATGAGGCATCTAACATGTTTGGACTGCTAACATGGTTTGTACTAGGAATTAGTTTTTGTAACACTTCCATTAATCTATGATGGTTCTGCGGTATGGTGCTCAACTTGTGTGTTATGGTGTTTATGTCTTGTGTCATGGTACTCATTTTGTCATTGAAGTATTTTTGTTTCTTGTTCATGATTTATAGTTTGTCATCAAGTCTTTTTTGTAATACTAGAACAACTTCATATTTGATTTCTTTCTTAAGTGTTGCATTTCTATTTTTCATTTCTTCCTTCTAGTTTTTTTGTTTGGTGATGAGGGTATTGATGTCCTTCTCCAATTTCTCAATTTGATCTTTTAATTTTGTCATGGCTTTGGTCTTGGTATGCGGAGGTGTGTATTTGGACCCAATTTTGGATTATATATAATGAACAAAATAAAACAATACGATTATAATAATAATTATTAAAAATAATATTATTATATTATATATATATTTTAAGGTTGGGTAATGATTTTTTTAATAAAATAAATATAATAATAATAATAATATATGATTTAATTCTTATTAAAATTTTATTTGTTGTTTATGCAAATTAAGTAATAACGTAAGGGAATGAAGGATGCTTGTGATGGGAGTGTTGATTGGACAAATGGCGTGTTGTAGAATGTATGGTTGCAGGCACGTGGAGGTGGTGACATTGTTTCAAGGGAAGGACATAAGTTTATGGGGATGGCATTGGGGAGACCAGATGCAATGGGAAAGGAATTGGTTTTTAAATGACATGGTGCAAAGGGATAACGAGTGTGGGGGTGTTGGATTTGTGGAAAGGCTCCACCGAGGAGTGGATAGTTGAGTGTGAAGGGGTGTGAGCAAAGGGGATACACTCACGGGAGTTGGATGGGGAATGTGATGCATAGAGTTGACAAGGAAGGAACATGATGAGGGAGGGGTTGATGGATTGGATTTATGAGGGGGATTAGGGAGGGAGGCACTGTTAATGGTGTTGGCGATGGAAATGTAGGTGGACAAAGTGAAGGCGGGGAGGGGTTGACGAGGGTGGGAAATGATGAGGTGAAAGGAAGGATGACAAAGTGGATGGAGGGAACATGGGAGGACAATATGGAAACATAAGGATGAAAGGAAGGTGCACCTGATATGGTGTGAGGGAATTATGGATGCATGAAGGACAAACAATGGGAGCAGAGGTGGAAGGGGAGAGACGGAGGGAAAGAAAGGGAGTATGGAAGGAGGACATGGTGGTAGAAGGAAATAAAAAGTGGAAAGAGAGAGATGGACAATGGAAAGAGTGGAATGAGGAGTCGAATCCAAGCTCACCCAAGGAGAGAGACTTCTCTAATACCAATCTCACAACCATATCTGATTGTTTAACTTCAAGAAGCGTATCCAACTTCCATGTTGAAGAAATGAATGTATGAAAATAATAATTTTATTGATGATTTAAAAATGTGTAGGCCACCTTTAAATATGGTTTTCCATTTACATGGAGGGTCACGTCCTCATATTTTCAATTAATGTTTCATTAATTATCCTAAAATATTATTAATTATTAAGTATTATCTTATTTTCTATTTATCTTCATAAAATTTTCATACTAGGAACACACTCGTGCAGCGACCAATCCTTTTTCATGTTGGGTTCACCTCTGTATGGTAACTAGTCCTTTTTCATACTAGCATACCTATGCAGTAACCATTCCTTTTTCATACTGGATCCATTTGTATTATGACCAGTCCTTTTTCATACTAGGCATGCTCATGTAGTGGCCAACTCTTTTTCATGTTGGGTGCACCTCCGTACAATGACCATCCCATTTTGATACTAGGAATAACTATGGAATGACCAATCCTTTTTTCATATTGAGCACATCCGTGAGGTGACCAATCCTTTTTCATATTGGGTGCACACCTCATACATCTTCCACAAATCCAACCCTTTTTCATGCTAGATGTGAAGACCATTCATCCTCCATAAAGCCAACCCCTTTTTGTGCTAGATGTGAGGACCACTGGGACTCATCACTCCCTCTTTCAAGGGACATTGATCTGCACAACTCCAAGCTTGTCCCTAAAGTACATGAACTTCACTCTCACCAGAGGCTTAGTCAATACATCGGTTATCTACTTGTCCATCGCAATATACTAGAGCTTCACTATTCATCTCTGCACCATATACCTGTAGGTAGATCCTCTAATCTCTTGCATATATGAGGCCACACTTGATCGTACCCTTCAGGTACCTCAACAAGTGATTTTTGAGAACCATGTGAACATGTCTTAGCTCCACTATGTACTGGCACAAATTGTTCTCTGCAAAGCATATATCTGGCCTCGTGTTCAATAAGTACATCAAAAAATTGATCATCTTCCTATAGACTATGGCATCAACTCTAAGTAGGATCACACAAAAACATCAAGTTTGATTCCATTAGTGTATCTATAGTCAAACATATCGAACCTATTCAAGATATTGACTGCACGTTTTCTTGATCTAAGGAAAATATCATCTAGATTTCGACACAACTATAATCGCGAGAATCATGCCAAGCTTCTCAAACTCTGAGATATATTGTAGTCACTCCCTTTAAAAAGTATCACCATCCTCCCTCTAAATATTGTACTCTCTATATCGGTAAATTTTGTATTGGAGTGATAGGTATCCTCCTCTACTGCTAATATTATGTGTATCCATCTATGTCATCTCTTAAGGTCACTGGATATTGAGGTCCTCCATCTCTAGCTTTGTTGAAATTTCCTCTTACACCCATGTATGAGCTTCTCATGGCTTCCACCTTCAACCTTGTAGCAAAGGTTGAGATATCCATCACTCTAGGTGATCCTCAAGCTTGTCATGTAACTGTATGTGCTATCCCATGGGTGTCTTGTGAGATCATACAAAGCCTTCTTCAATTTGTGCACATGTGGTTCTCTGTATAGAGTCCCTAGTTCTGTAAGTTGTTCGATACGCACTTCTACTTCACTGAAGAAGTGTGTCTATTCAATGGAGCAAATATCTTTCCATAATTGACTCCCTCACTCTGAGAGAAACCACAAACCTTGATTTGTATCTCTTGATGCTTCCATGTTCTACATACTTGATCTTATAGATACATTATAACATCCTTCCATTCTTTCTTCTTAGTTGCTTCTTTATAGCTGGAAGGATATCTTTGCATATTGGATTGCTTTTCTCGTTTCCATGTTGATGTTCTCTTGTATGTGTTCACCTCTTAAGGTGGATCTACAGGTCTCTGTCGCTTGGTCATCCCATGGTCATCATGTTCTTCTGAAGTCCCCTCTTCTATAACTATTCCTATGATTATTATAGCTTCGTGTTCTTCTTCATGCGATTTATTTGAGTAAATTTTCTTTGCATGTTATGGTTGAACTGTCATCACTTGTTCTTCGAAACAAGACTCATCATTCTTCTCTTGCACACTATCTTTCCTACAATTCAAATTCAGTTGCATGATTAGAAACATTTCATAATTTCCAAAACATATTAATAGTGACAAATTCTAATGCATACACAATCATGCAACTAGTTTAGAAAATACAACACTAATCCATATAGTAACTTTATAGATGCCTTCCATCTCTACCAAAACATTATTAAGAGTGTGCACTACTCCCAATATGTCAGCAAAGAGGATTCATTCTATATAAGTAGAAATAGAATGTTGTATAGAAACATAGGCTACTTACCCATTACATGCATATTAGTAGTATATACGGTTCATGAATGAAAGCAGTCCGACTTGCATAATGCATTTTCCAAATCTAAGAATATAATTATGTAAACAATATAATTTAAGTAACTATATATATATATATATATAGGAAATGACATTTTAAAAACTTATATTTGTTTGTTTGGTATAATGCTTATTTATCTTTGTCTCCTTGCAAGATTTGTTGGATTCCTAATAGTGTGCTTTTCTCCATCATTTGATTATGATTACCCTTGCTTGTCTTTCTTGTGATCAACAATACTAAACAAGTCTTGTAAATGATGGATCTGAGTGTCCCTTCTTCTTCATCAATCGCAACTACAACCCTTCTTATCCAATGTTGAGATGGATAACAGGTTCTTCTTCATCATGGGTTGAATCCTTCTAGATTAAAGTACATATTCATCATCACTTGAGGAATCTTCCCTTGTTCTCTTTTCAACTAGTTCATCATCTTCGGTAGCATGAGCTGTTAGGGATGATTGTCATCATCACCTGGATTTTATTCTCTTTCTACTGAAGTTTGTAAGCCTCCTTCTTTCATAGATACCTTGAATGAAATATTCCCATGATCAGGTAAACCATTCAAGGTGGTCATCATCGCCTCTGCTTCCTTGACATTATATCCAATGGATTCTAGTTGCTCCTTGATCTGTAAGACCCTTGTGAAGTGGTACTGAACTATTTCTAACATCTACATATTCACATCCTTGAGTTGATTTCTCAAGGTCATATTTGTGTCAATGTTCGTTCCTTCGTACAACCTAGCCAATGCATCGAACACCTCCTTGGGATTCTTCAAAGAGAATACATATGAGATCAAATGGTCTTTGATGGAGAAGGAAATAATTCTCTTGTCTTTGACCATGTTCTTCTTATGCTTTCTTTGTCCTCATATCCCTCTGGATCTGTAACTTCTTCTTTAACATAGTCTTCCAAGTCGTGTTCTTCTAGTATGAGGAAAACTCTATACTTCCATGCCCAGAATTTCTTAGCTTCTTCAATATTGTCCTCAAGCTTGGTACTGTTTTTCATCATGATAAAGTGAAAACCTCAAATGAAAATAGAGAGAATAAAACTTACTAATGAGAGTGCTTCAACTAGATGCTTGCTTCAATTATTTTATGGAAGACTACTTCTAGTGGACCTATGATTTGACAGAGAAACCCTAATTTTTCAAATTAGGTGACTTTTAGATCTGATTGGATAGAAATATGTGCCTCCTTAAGGTGAGCTGAGCAGAATACTCCTTTTCCCAAAACCGTGGATGAAATTGGAAAATATCTAATGCCCTAGTTTTCCTAGCATCAGTGTTAAGTAAAAAATTGAAAACCAACAGAACTAGAAATTATATGCATATAAATATGCACCCTCCTAGGGTGAGTTGGATTGTCATCCTTTTTCAACTGATATTTGAAGGGAAGTGCTTGGAACAGGAATCCCTAGTTTCTTAAATTTCTTCTACATAATTGTTGGGTCTTATTTCTGATGTATATCTAAAATTACTACTCCTCAAGATTTGAAACTTCGTCCTGATATATCATGATCTGACTTATTTTCAACCCCACAGGTTAGAGCAATATTGTATTCAATAAGTGGAATTTATGCTAATTTTCCCAAGGTGAGTTGTTTGTGTATTGGTTTAGCATAGAGAACTTCTATAGACTTCCACATGTCATTGTTTCCAATTCGAGTTCTAAAACTCGCACCACATAAGCTACAATCCATTACCTGTTTGCAACATCTTACGAAATTTAATTTGTATCTTCCTATCCCTAGATATAGCATTTCTTCCTAGGTCACATGTTTAAGACTGAATCAAGGAAGAGGTCGGAACCATGTTTTGTTGGGATCATATCCCCTAAAGTAAAGTGAATATGAGGATGAAAATCACACACAATGTACATCAATATTTCATCTTTGTCCTATCCAAGTTTGAGCTCCTTATGGCCTTCACCAAAATCAAGTTATAGTGAAAATTCCAAGGTGACCATATTTTTTATTCTAGGGTTTTCAAGCATGAAGCCGCAATCTCCATCAGTTGCACTAGCAGCAGTGTTGGGGTTGTGCAAATACTTATTTCAGGGTGGCTCTGATACCATCTTAATATTTTCATGGTTACAAATATTCAAACATTTATCATCATAACATCATAATCATATGCAAAAGGATCATAGAAAGAAACACAAGCACAACAGCATAAAAAAACACAAATATTTATCCTAGGAAACCCTCGTGGGGGAGAAAACCCAGCAAAACTTCCTTGATATAGAATTCAAGAAAGTATAGTGTAAAACCCCAAGAATAAGACTTGAATACTTCCTCTCCCTCATATGGACTTCTCCTTCTCTCTCTAGAGAACTTCTAGCGAACTTGTTTGAGTGTTGAGTGTGTACAAATGAGGGAGGAATCTCTTCTATTTATACTCATCAAGCGAGTGACCCAATTACCTAACTAGGTTGTCCTACTTCTCTAATTAGGGACGACCTACCTAGGAAGACTTAAAATAACATTTACAAACTACCTGTGTGGGTACTATTGACCGAATTATAATGGAGGTTTTACCTCATGACTTTTACATGACTAATTACATCAAGGACATCTCCAAAAGGAGGAATAGTAATAATATAATAAAAGTACAATAGAATATCTTCTGAAGCTACATTTCGTTAACAAGAAAACAAGGATAGGGATGTAATATTGGAGAAAGAGAAAGAGAATGAAGGACATTATTTGAAGGGATAAAAGGATAAATAATGAGAGAAAAAGGAGAGGAAGATGTACAAGAAGAGGAAGGAGAAGGAGAATAAGACTAGGAACATAGAGGATGAGAAGAATAACATAAATAAGAAGGAAGAGAGCGAAAGTGAAAATAAAATATAAAGAAGAAGAGAGATTGGGATATAATCAAGGGGAAGGGGAAAGAAGGATGAGAAAGCAGAAGGAGAGGGTGAGTGATAAGAGTGAGAAGGAGAGTAAGAGGAGGAAGATGAATAGTATGTAAATCCTACAACCTTTTTTTTGTACTTTGTTTTGTAATTTGTGACATCATTTCTTAGACACTATGGTAAAATCCATCCTACCTACATCTCAAATATAAATACTCACATCAATCCCAAATCCCATCCATTCATGTCTCGAAATCTCAATTAAAATATAAATAAAATGGAGGTAAATGAGAAACATTATTACCTTTTATGTGATGGGAATCCAATAGATCTGATGAAGGTTTTTCAAATCTTCCTAGGTTTCTCCTATTGCATGAAATAGAAGCCTCTCTCAACTCTAAAAATATCTACCCCTCAAAATCATGAGAAAACTATTAAAGTGACCTCATTTTTCCGCTTTATTTTCAAAATGCAAAGACAATTCGATGCAATCCCACAATTTGAATTTCATTTTTTCCCCAATATAAAGGTATTTTCATCATGGTAATGTGGTGTAGTGATTAAGGAATCATTTATGTCATTGGAAACAATTTTTCATTGTTTTCATTCCCCTTGCTTATATTAGAATTTGTTCTGATCAATTTTGGATTCAAACAAATCACTATATTCCCTAGGAGCATCCTACATGTTGGAGTTTATCCCTTGAGTCAAATACTAAATACCATATTGGCTTCATAATTTCACTATGCTATGAGATCAAAGGGTATATCGTCTACCTTTCTAGGGACTCTCATGACTTAGTTTGGGACCTACTGGTATGATAGAAAATCAAATATTCCTAACCATCTTCGTTTGACAATTATTTGACCTAAACCATTGTCTTTCTCAACAAGCTCAAACAAGGGAGACCTCATGAGCAAATTCCCAACATAGACAAAATGTGTGTTAGACAATGCAAATCCCTTAGTAAAAATACCTTAGCCTCACAACCATAAGATAGTTATTTTTTGTGAGAAAAGGTAAAAGGAGTATTCCACGATAGTGTGACTCTTCCTCTTAAGTTTCAATGTAGTTTGGTGAATTTTTTCACTTTTAGATTTATTTAAAAAGTTTTAGATGTTTCTTTTAATTATTAGTGTCACCTAAGCAATGTTGAGGTGGACTATTAGTGAGATTATATTCAAAGGGTTTTGATTATTATTGTTCACCCCTAATTCATAAGAAATGACAATCATTTATTTTTTAGATGGTTAAACATGTCATGTGATTGGGAGTAATAATACCTTCAAGGTAATAGAACCACCTTTACTTGACCAATCATTCAAGTTCCAATTAACTATGAAGTTGTTCTTAGACTTAAGATTAATATGGGGGGGTATTATTTTACTTAGATAAGGGGATTCCATGTCAATATTCCTTACACACTAACACTGAAAAGAGTCAAGACGTTATTGTCACCCTAATTTCACTCACTTGTGGCATTTAAATGGTTGTGCTTAGAAACATTTCAAATCGACATATGACTAATATAACAAAATGAATCACATAATATAAAGGCTATGCACACACCACCAATCAAATTCAAACCTTTATTTTACCGTTTCCAAGATTGTGCAATACATCCCTCAATATTTGCACCAAACATGATGAAAAAGATTTGATAATCACATGACCACTGTAAATTTGTAAATTCAACTACTCTACAACTCATAAATTCCCATTGGTATGTTGAAACAATGAAGTGGTTGTGAATGGATTGACTCAAGCCTCCCACCTCATAAACATTTGGTCCTTTAGCTCTCCTTGAGGTATAATCAGGAACATGAGCACCCATGAATCAAAGAGGACCATTCACATGGGAACTAGTTCAGATTCAAGGTTCAATTATGCTTATATATATAATCCATGGCTAAGCATTCAGAAGAAGGAATTTACAGTAAGGTTATGTTAGAAAAATAGAGCTAACGAATGAAGAATTCACTCGTGAAGAATACATTGCTCCTAATCACTAGTTATTGTTTTCTTTCCCACTTCTTGTTCATTTATCATCCAAAGCAACTATTCATAAGAGGAAATGTTTCCCAATTTCATCAAAATAGAAATTAAGCATAAACAAAGTTTAAAAGGACCCCCCCAAGGGGAAGACTATATCTCATCTACTACAATATCTCTCTCCCTATGTAATATACCAATTTTTTTATATTATTTTCCATTGGAATGAGAAAAGTATTGCTCTTTTCCTCCCAAAAAAAATGTTATTTAAGTCATTGTATTCATAGTTTATTGTTTTTATAGATATAATAATTGGTTGTATTATTGTCTCCTTACCTTTTATTGTGTGTTCTTAGCTTTAGCGACCTATTAGGAGAGGGTTTTTAGCAGTCACAAGCACAAAAAAAACCATAGCATTTATCCTTCAAACTTTTTATAAAGTCGTGAAAAAATTGGTTTGGACATAACATGATGATATATAGGGGTGTGTGTATGTTTTTGTTGTTTCCCAATGAATTGGGATTACAGACAAACTTTGACATCATTAGTAAATATTCTAAACTTATAAACTCGATTTGGTCTTTTATTTTATCAATACAAAACCTATGAATAGGGATTGAATTTAAGATATGAAAAGGTAATGATTCACATATACATGTTATAGGCCTACTTCCCCATTCTCCTTAAAGTGAATACAAAACCTATGAAAAAGGATGGACTTTAAGGTATAAAAAGGTAATGATTTACATATACATGTTATAGGCCTACTTCCCTAGTTCTCCTTAAAGTGAATATTATTGATCAAATTGCATTCCCATGTGTCTTTACCAACACCTTTAGGTATCCATAGGGTGCTTCACGGTAAGGATTGAACTTGTAGCAAAAATATTCATGACTTGCTTGTATATGTATGAGTCCAAGACCACCCATGTTCTCCATAAATCCTACAAAGATTTTTTTTTATATTAGGTTGCCATCTAGTGACAAGTGAAAATGCTCAAGTCTTAAAGTGTAAGGTCCAATCAACTCTAATCACAAACAGTAAACTCAAACAATTAATGAATTGTATGGATTATATAGAGTGAAAATAAATATCATTGAGTCCCATCACTTCTTCAAATTTATGCTACAAAGCTTAACGATAAGTGGCATTGTCCACCTGCAACAATACCAATAAAGTTTTTTGGAATTTTTTTTTTTTTAAACAATACCAATAAAACATGGTGCATGCAGCCATTTGCTATACCAACGTTATTCCAAGTAACAACACTTATACCGGGTTCTGGAGGGAATAATTCATGGCACTAAACTTAAGATAACTCGCAGATTGCACAGGGATATCCATTAATTGTTACTATGCCCAAGGAATATTTCGGTGCCACCCTAGGAATAACCTAGGATATTGCCAAGTGCTTAGATTTTAATGGAATAACTTCGAATTGTTCACATTACAAGATGCAATAAAACCTCTCATAGCCCTATAAGATATATCTTGAAAAGGGTGCAGGTTTCCAATAGTTGAATCAACTTTATCTTTAAATATCTATCATTGTCTATTGTCACATAACCCTAATTACTTTCCCACCCCCACTCACATCCACATCGTGAACAAATTTTCAAACAATATCTTTTCAAATGAAATGAAAGGAGAGAATCTTTATGGAATGTGAAATTTTGATGTGCATAATTCTCATATTTAAATAATTTTGTTTTAAATATGTCCACCAATATCTACACTTAAAATGTATTAAAAGAAGAGATTCATGATTAGAAATGTATGTTTGATATGATTCTCAGAGAGTCACGCATGCATTATAGATTCTCAAAGAGTCACGTTATAGAATAGTAAGTTGATAAAGAAAATGTTTTAAAGTAAAATAATAAATGAGTGAATGATTTTAATAACGTTTATGAGGTTGAGTAGCATAAGGAACCAAATGAATCATAATTCTAATTTTTTTTTTACTTTTTTTAATGTTAGATTTTTTGCTATAAATTTTGACTAAAAGACTTGTAATTTGGTTGATCTTATTTTCTTAAAAAAATGGTGCATGGTGTCAGCTTTTAATCTGTTTTCATATTGAATGCGGATATCCTCGTAGACTATGCATTCCATAACAAAGTGCCGCTATGTCTCCACCACACCCTTAATGCAGAATATGCAAGTCTCTTCCCCCACTTCCTTAGTTATCGTCCGCCTACCCGTATCACATCTAAGGTGATGTGAACCCGTCCACAGCTGAGCAAATAACAACTTTGATTTTCCTTTGATAGCTGCCCCTAAATATGTTTTCTCACCATGATCGTAATTTGGGTTGAACTCTTTGATGTAGTATTATTTTTTACGCCCATTGTGATTGGTCCACATGGCAATCCTGAATTTTTCAGTCACGAATTTTTTTATTTCTTTTTTGGTGTTAGGACATTCTTGTAGCTTGATATTCCACTTGCTTAGCCATTTTTTGTTTTGCTTCATCCAAGTTTTCTTTCTACGGCCTAACTCCTCCTCCATAGTTACCTTAGGCCAGCATTGATTATCCATGTTTTCAACCCTCTTTATATAGCTTATTAGCTTGGTTATCGTCGTTGCCTCTAGTGGGAAAGAACCTGCTTCAGCGAAAATTATTTTGTACGGTAAAGCGACTTTAACTTTGAGATTGCTAGGAATTAGTTGCTTCTGAATTCTTTCTAGTTGTCTCCATCTGCAAGTTGACATGTTGCTTCCTCAAACTTCACATCCATAAATGACAACCGGTGTTACTAGCAAACCAAAGAGGGTCTTTTTGGTTTTCCAATCCCAAAGTTCTGCTTTTCTACACCTGTTTTGAAGTGTGAACGAGGCCTTCCATCCTCCCTGCACCCTTTTTTCCCTACAAGTCTCTCAACTGAGCTTATATGAAAGTTGATTATCCCAAGATATTTGTATTCCTTCACTATCTCTAATGGGCTTCCTTCGAAGAGGAAAGTGGTTGGTTTTCCTTTTCTACTTAATGAGAAGAGCAAAAGAACAAAAGAAGTCATTTTCAAACTAATATATGTGTGATTGGCTTAAATGTATTTTTAGTTTATGTATCTTATTTTCGAAACATTTTTTAGTCCCTACCTTTAGAATGGCGATGACTATAGTTTTTGGTTTGTTGTTATTTCTTTTATTTTGCACTTGAATTGATGTTTTTAGTATTTGGTTTGTCTATCATTTCTTTTATATTGCACTTAATCAATGCTTATAGTCTAAGTTTTGGGTCAATATTATTAACAATATTTTGTGAGGACAAATGAATAACTTTCACATTTTATTTGGCCCCTTCTAGAGGCAATGGAAAATTATGCATATAATTTCTTATGTTTGAGTAGCAAAAAAACACTTACGGCTAGAGGCAATTAAGAAAAGTAATGTTGGAAAGTAGTTAACATTAATAGGTTCTATTTTTCTATAAATTTTCTATTACTTATATTTGTATTTTTGGAATCATCAATTGTATTAGTGTTTTTCTATTGCCTTTATAAGTGTGGCTTTATGGATGAGATTTTTTTTACCATGTTTCTTGAATGGGAAATTGTCATACTGTATAAGCATGGTTGGCACTATTTTCCATATGGTCTTTTGGCACCATCTTAAGAGATATTAAAGATTGCATAACAAAATGTACACATACCTGCAAACCTCCCCTTCAATAGATCATGGCGATTAAGGTTTATGTGGCCTTCTTAGTGGATGTCCTTGATCTGGCACTCAAGGCAGGGATTTTATTTATTTATTTAATAAATTCAATGTTTCAATTCTCATATCATTTTAATTTTTACCTTATAGCGGTGCTATTGATCTACTGCAATATTGTTGTTCTTTCTATCGACAATTTACCTACATTAAAATTCAATAAGAACAAATAAATGAATAAGTGATCCCATTTAGAATATTCAACTCATCATATTGATATTGCAACCTCTCCCACCTTCATGGGAAGCTCCTTCCACCTGTAAAACAATTAAAATCTATCTAAGATTAGAATATTATGAAAATGATGAACGAATATTTAAAACTCTTTAGGAAGTTGCTTCTACCCAATAAATATCTAAGTGAAATAAAGCATATATGAATTAAGCAAGATAGATCTAGAACTCCTTCCATCACGCCTATTATTTTTTAGGTTTCCCTGCAAGAATTTATGGTTTGCTTCAGATTATTATGGTTTTTTTTCCCTATTAACTTTCAATTTCGAGCCAGATAAATGAAATTCAAACCTAAAATCATGCAATGTGTTATATATACCTACCTACCTGTAAAATATATCTCTATCAAAAAGCGACTACTCAACAACTTACGTAATGCCAAAACATGGTATTTACTGGAACTTAAAGAAGATTAATGGCATCTACATGTTCACCATAGGTCAACGACCCTTACTGGACTTATCTCATCTACCATATTCAAATAATTCTTTGTTGATATTGTTGCAATACAATGCATAATATCACAAACCCATGTACATATTTATGTTTCATTTTAGTGGAACTTACTGGGAAGACAGAGCCTTGTGAGGAGAAAACTAACTGCATTTCAAAACATTTTTATACATGTTCATGTTAGGATTAATTAATAGTCCTCCTTTTGACCACCATAGTCTAATTGTTATTTCCTAGCTTGGGAGCTTATTGCCACCTCACTAGTGCCATGGGGGGCTCATTTATGGATACTATAGACATTTATGTTGAGAGCTTTCCTTGCTGTTTAGAAATGTTTCCCTTTTTACACGTTTCCTTAACATTCTATTTTTATTTTAAAATTATTTGTCAAAATCAAAGCAAAACATGTAGTTTGATGTAGTTTTGAGAGTAACATTGTGACAATTTTCTTATTCAAATTACACACATAGACATTAAGGACGTCTTATCGTTGATTTCAGAAGTGTTTTGCGTTCGCCTAGGAAACTACTACTAAAGCTTATAGGTATGTCATACCAATCCCTTGTCTTGTTATAGGGTATCGTAGATGTAATTTCTTCATATGTTATTTTAAGGAGTTGATGGTTGAATATTGTTTTGATGGGTTAATTTCTTTCTTGATGAAGAATTGACTTCGAGGAGTAAAACTTCTTGATGGAGATTTACATTAATTAGGGTTGTTTTTCGTATTGCCAAGGTTTTGTTAACAAGCAGACCAAATATTTTCAGGGATCGGAGAGTTACGTTAACTGAGAGGGTGACGAGATTTTTTAACACTTGTTGGCCGGAGATCACAGGTGTCGGAGTTTCATTAATTGATTGGTCAGGTGATTTTATGGTTGAGTACTGACTGCATTTCTTTAAAGATTTTGTGCTTATTTTGGCAAGCATTTGAGGCGACATGTTTAACCCGCTCTTTATTGATCTCATTTACCAGAGTTATGTATCTTCGGGATTTTAAACATTTGGCTAGAACACTGCCGAAGGGCGACTCTGTAATTAAGGCACCTTGGGTTAATGCAGTCAGGGCTGTTAATGCCTGGGGTTTATCGATGCGGGGTTTTGTTTCTCCATTAGATGAGGTTAGTCTGGAGAATTTGGAGACAGGAGCGAGAATGGACTGTCCAGTTTCATCTTCGGGGTGTAATGAGAAGGAGGTTGTCTGGCTAGTTCTTGGTGTGGATTTCTCTGTGAAGGGATTGGTGGCAGATATATCAGGTCTGGGATTGACTTCTGCAAATGGTTTTCCTTTGCCATGTATGAGATCTGTGGAGGTCTCGTTAGGTATTGGCACCAAGCTTTTTGGTTCTAGAGATGAACAAAATTTTGGTGAAGATTATGTCATTATGGGTTGTAAAGGTGGTTCCCCATTAGATGGCGTCTCGATTCCTCGACCTGATGTGAATGATGTGTATCTGGATGCAAATGGGGGTACTGAACCTGAGGGTTTCTCTTTTCACCATAAGAGGGAGGATTCAATGAATTTTGCAGATGGTGTTCGCAGGAAGAGATCGAGGCAGACCATCAGGAAATTTGATAAGCCGGTGTTGATGACAGTTGGGGAAGATGTTGGTCTAAATGATATTGTTCTGACACATGCTACAACTCTGGTCAGTCGGTTCAGTGGGAGAAAAGTTAATTCTGTGGGGGTAAAAAATTGGGTAAATGCTACCTAGGAGGAGCATGTCAGTATTTTCCATGATTTTTATTTGCTCCCGAGGGTTGGGCAACATTTAAATTCCATTCAGAAGATGATACGGCTTCGATCCTTGCTGGGGTTTGGCATTGGAACAATGCAGGTTTGATGCTTAAATGATGGACGCCCCTTTTCGACCCGAGACGTGAAAGGTATGATCTAATTCCCATTTGGGTCAAATTACCTAATCTCCCATTTGAGTATTGGTCAGTAGATTTCTTTAAGCTAGTTGGGAATTCGCTGGGGTCACATTTGGAGACTGATTTATCTTTTCTTGAGTCAGGGGTTTGCTGTTTGGGTAAGGTTTTAGTTCTTCTTGATTTAAGGAATGGTCTTGCTGCTAACATAATGATTAAAAGAGGGATTTCAGAGTTTTGTTAGCCTTTGGATTACATGGGTCTCCCTTTTCGTTGCAATAGGTGCCATGCCTATGGGCATTTGATCCTCGAGTGCTCTTTACCGTTCAGTAATAAACATTTTTCTGTCCCTAAGACAAAGGCTGTCTGGTGAGTCAAGAATGATGGGAATTTTTCTGGGGATTTTGTGGGTTTTGGAAAGGGTGATGGGTTGGAGGATTTTTCTATGCATTCTGAGGATAAGATTGATCTTGGTTTAGAGCCTATTATTTTGGACTCTCTTAAACCACTTTGTATTTATTCTTTGTCAAAAGTGGATGGACCTCCTGTTTTGTTTAAAATTCTGGGGGATTGTGAGCGGGATTTAGCATCTACAAGTAATTTTTCATCATATTTTGCTTTGGGGAAGTAAGGGTTTGCATCTCCTCCAATTGTTAAAACCATTTCTAGTAGGGGATATTTTCTTCGGTCTTGTTTGAAGGTGTATAAGGAGGAGTTTGACAAGGATCGAGGACCAAGGATACATTCTTCTTTTTCGGTATGTGATGTATTACTTCCAATCAAGAATCCTAATGCTGTGGTTGTTCCTAGGGAACTTAGAGTCGTGTATACCCCCTCAATTGTACCCTTATGATTGTGATGACCCTAAATTGTCGAGGGTTGGCTAGTACTCCCAAAACACTAGCGGTTCGAAGGGTGATTGAAGAGTAGGTTTTAGATGTTTTATTTTTGCAAGAAACCATGAGTGATGGGTATATTTTGGTGAGTGAGTTGGAAAATATGGTTAAAGACTGGAAGTTTGTATTGGTGGATGCAAAAGGTAAATTGGGGGTTTTATTGTTGGGTTGGAGGTATCGACAAATTCATTTGCTTAATGCATGGGTTGTGTGTTCATGTTTGTGTGTTAAGCTTTACTCTATTGAGCTTAAGCTGGATTTATGTTTTATATATCTGTATGGACCTTATGGAGATAGAAAATTATTCTGGAACAATTTGTTTAAGATGGATTGGTTATCTTGTAATAATCTGATCTTTGGTGGGGATTTGAATTACTCTATGGGTTTTTCTGAAATATGGGGTGCAAAAGCTAGAGTGGATTCATTATTCAATTTTTTCACTAGATTGATGGATGGGTTTGGTTTGGTTGATATAGCTCTCGCTGTTATCCTCCCTACTTGGTCAAATTGTAGATTCAGAGGTGAAAATATCTGTAAGAGACTGGATCGTCTGCTTATTTCAGTTGATCTTCTGGATTCTAATTTCCATTTTAGACAATGGGTTGGATGTGGAGGGGATTCGTATCACCATCCTATTTTTTTGCAAGTTTTGAATGACAATCTCAGACCTTGTAGCCCTTTCAAGTTCAATGCCAATTGGTTGGTGAATGATTATTTGGTTTCAGTATTAAAAGATTCATGGAAAGTCTTTGATGACAGATCTGAGTTATCACCTGCCTCTCAATTTGCTGTGAATCTTAAGACCATCAAAGATGTTTCTATAGCTTGGTCAGTTAAGAAAAAAACACAATATTTGAAGGATATTGTTGACATTGAATTATTACTAGCTGAATCTTTTAATAAGATAGGTTTTGGCTTTGCATCTGAAAATGATTAATTTTCCCTGGTTGAGCTGGAATCAAAGAAGAGGAAGATTTTAGGTGAGCGTGAGTAGGAGGCCAGATAGAAAAGTAGGGCTATATGGCTGCTTTGTGGGGATGATAACACGCATTTTTTTCACAAATATTCGAGTTACAGGAAAGATATAAATTCTATATGGAATATTGTAGATGATGAAGGCAATCTAGTTGAAGGTTTTGAATCTATTGCATGTGCGGGGGTACATCATTTTGAATCCTTATTTCAAGAAGAAAAGAAGCTGTATCTACCTGAAATTGTGAAGAGTGTTGGATTATTTCCTACTTCTATTTCAGAGGAAGAAAATGGGGATCTTATGAAAGCTATTAACCTGTAGGAAATACAGTCTATACTTTCTCTAAGTAAGAATGATAAGAGCCCTGGTCCAGATGGGATTCTTGTTGAAGTTTATAGGTCACTTTTTTATTTTTTGAGTGAGGATCTACTAAGGGTTGTTGAAGATTCTCAGAAATTGGGTAAAATCCCTGATTTTTTAATACTACATTTATTGCACTGATTCCCAAGACTAATCATCCTAAAAATTTTGATGACTTTAGGCCTATATCTCTGTGTAATTACATATACAAGGTTATTAGTAAGATCATATCTACTCATATCAGAAAGGTTTTGGGTGGTTATATCTCAGGTGAACAGTTTGAATTTTTGCCTGGTAGACAAATTCATGATGCTGTGGGGGTTATTCAGGAAGGAATGCATACTATTCACAGTAAAGGTTTAAAATCAGTGGTTTTAAAAATTGATCTGTCCAAAGCCTATGACCGGGTTAGTTGGACTTACCTGCATGTCATTCTTTCCAAAATGGGTTTTGCAGGGTCTTTTATCTCATGGGTTATGAGTAGTCTATCTTCTGTCTCCTTTGCCTTACTTGATAATGGTGTTGCATCTCCTCTTTTTAAAATCTGGTAGGGAACTTAGGCAAGGATGTCCTCTAGCCCCTTTATTGTTTCTCATTGTTGTTGAAGGTTTAAGTAGAGCAATATTGAATGCCAAAGAGTGTGGGTATTATCATGGATTATCCTTTGGTAATGATATTTCTTTATCTCATGTACTATTCGTGGATGATATTGTCATGGTAACTGATGGTACCGAGCAATCTTTATCCACATTGTATGAGGTTTTAATGGTTTTCTGCAAGGCATCTGGCATGAAGATAAATGAGGACAAATATGCATTATATTTTGCTAACCTGGATGAGATTGAGATTATTACTATTCATAATATTTTTTCTTTTTCTGTTGTAAAACTTGAGAATGGCATGAAGTATCTAGGTTTTAATCTTAAATGTTGTAGATATCTGCTCAAGGATTGGGATTTGTTGATTTGGAAAACTAGAAAAAAGGATAAGAAATTGGAGTTTTCAATGGCTTTCCAAGGGAGGTAAGTTAATTTTGGTCAAAGCTATACTTGAGGCAATTCTGGTATTTTGGATGCATTTTTGGAGTCCAGTGGGTGTTTTAGAAAAGATTAGGAAGATGTGTTTTAAATTCCTATGGTCTAGAAACAAGGATTCAACTAGTTTACCGTGGACCTCTTGGAATATTTTGTCTTCCCCAAAGTTCCTACTAGGTTGGGGGTTGAAAATCCCTTCTGTTTTTGCTAAAGTACTTGCTGTAAAGAGTGTGTGAAACGTTATCAATGGAACATGACTGTGGGTTCAGATTGTTGTGCAAAAATATGTGCATCCAATGTCTTTATTGGATTGGATTCAATATTTTGTTAAACAGAAAAGGGGCATGTCCATATGCTGGAAAGTTGTTATATGGTCATTTGATATTATTGGTAATAATCTTGTATGGAAGATTGGGACTAGTGCAGCAGTTCGACTTGGTCTGGATCCTTGGGTTGGGTGCAAGTGGAGACATCTATTACCTACTTATTTGATTGAGAAACTTCATTCTGTTGGGGTTTCTTCACTTAAAGACATTGGAGTCCATGGTTTGACTTCACTTATGGAACATGGATGGATTTCAGCTGAACAACTTGGTTTAGTTTATCATCAGGATGTAATAGGATGGAATGGATATCTATACATTCTCAAACGTAGTCATGTGCGATTTACTAATGAGAATGATGTGATGGTTTGGAAGCTGTCCAAATCTGGTAAGTATACTTCAAAAGAGGGCTATGTGCAGTTATTGTGGGACAGAGATGTGATGGAATACTCCTGGTGGTGGAAATTACTATGGAAGTTTAAATGCCGGCTCAAGGAAAAAATATTTTGCTGGTTTCTTTTATCTGATAAGGCTCTTACCTAGGATGTCATTGTTAGGAAAGGTAGGGAAGGCCCTGGTAGATGTTATCTTTGTAAATTGGATGTTGAGTCTAATCACCATCTTGGTGTGGATTGTCCATTCACACAGTGTGTTTGGATGAATCTTGAGGATAGATTAAGTATAAACAATCTATAGAACGAGGGATGTGTGAGTGATTTCATAAAGACATGGTGTCTTAACCTCGAAGTCAAGCATATTAAAACTTTACCGATTGTTGTTTTGTGGTATATTTGGAAAGACAAAAATCTTGTTTGTTTTGAAGATATCACCTTGACACCTACTCAGGTATCCATTATTAGTTTGGGTCTGTTGAGATCTTTACCTCAGGAGAATTTGGTGGTTAATATCAGATCAATTGTTGTTGAAAATATTGATAAAACATTACACGTGGGGGTATTTTGATGGATCTTCAGCTGGCGACCCTAAAATTTGTGGAGCTGGAGGTATGCTTTATATTTCTTATGAGCAATTATTTTCAGGCTGGTTTAGGGACTCGAACTAATAATTTTGCATAGATCTGTGCATTGAAGCTCTTTCTTACTTTGTCTAGGTAGAAAAATATTCTTACAATCCAGTTATTTGGTGATTCACAGTTGGTCATTAATTGGGCTAATGGTAAGTTTCGATTATTGAATTTAGAGCTTGCACAGGTTCTTAATGAAGTTAACAGGCTTTCAGATATGTTTGAGCATTTGGACCTCAAGCACATCTATCGTGAAATAAATTCACATGCATATGGATTAGCTAAAGTTGGAGCGTTGGTAATGGACGAGTTTTGGTTCATCAAAGAATTTCGAGGATCTGAAATTAATGAAATTTATTAGCATTATTAATCTATTTTTGAAGATTTTGATATACTTGCTACTATTTTTTATGAATGATATGAGAACACTTTCAGATGTCTCATCTAATTGAAGAAGGAATATCGATTATATATTGTTATTTTGATATGCATGTATAAGTTTTATATTCATCATGCGAACCTGTATAGGATCTGCTGTAAAAAGCTAATACTTTGATGAATACTCTGTTTTTTTTGTGATGTAAAGGCCAATTTTTTCCTGATTTTATGTATGGACAGAAGATATACCTGAGATGTAAAAACTCTATTTTGAAGGTTTTTTTTTATTATGGATTAAAGATCCATCTGATCTTGATGTAAAAATATTTTTCTTTGAAAGAATATTGTTTTTTTTGTGTGATAATGGACAGTTTTGATCCATTCGAACAATGTAAATAAAATTTACGATTTTTTTTCTGTGGAAAAAAAAAGGTATGTGCCAATGTGATAGGGTTCTAAATCACAAGTTTGGGGATGTTTGTGGTAAATTTTTCAAGTTTTAATGCAGTATCACAAGGGTCATTTACATTGGGATTCAAATTTAGGATCCCATAAAATTAGGTATTATGGGTATTCTTCAATTGGCACTAAGATGTGTTTAACTGTTATTTTTTTAACTATATATAGCATGTAAAGTAATGTTTGTTTTTTAAGCTTTTCGCAATGCATTTACACACAAAACACTATTTGGATTTTTAAGCTTTTAAACTAAATCCTTAGCAATGTATGTTTGGTTACCCAAAATTTTTATTTTAAGTTGAGTTTTGATCATAATAATAAAAGTTGACCTATCAATACAATATGGTCTTATTTTTCCTTGTATCATGGTCAATTAATGTAGATGGTGCACTTTGGTTTGAAGTTATTGAGAATCTCATTTTATGAAAATCTTGGAAAATCAATTCTTGTTATGAAAAAACTTGGAAAAACAATTTGTGTTGGAAATTTAAATCTTAGTTTACTAACTTCCATTGCATTTTTCATGAGAAATTCCATTGCTAATGTATAAGTTTTCAACAATGGAAAGTTAATATTAATTTCAATTTCTTATTGGTTCATGTTGTAATCTAAGGGGTTACATGAGGCTACCAGTAGTAGAGTCAAATACATATAGTATATATTGGAACATAGATATATAAAGGTAGAAGGAATAATTGAGTAATGGTAGCAAAAGTAATTAGTTGTCTTATATTAAAAGACCATCATGTACAAATCCTATCATCCCATATTCTATCTCACCATCCTAATATATAGTTAATGCAAGTATTTATTTAGTTACAAGTTCCTAATTGCTCAGTGGGTTAGCCTAACTGACTTAACCAACTAAGCCAACCACCATTTAGTAGTTCGAGAGGACCTAGTCAGCTAGCCAAATAGGCTCCTCTAACATCTCCCCACCCCAAAACATTTCTTCATCCCAAAGAGAATAGGAAGATGCAAAGATTTGATACAATTTCTCACAAAATTACAATATTGAATAAGTATTTCAAGGTTGTTTTGACAAGGATGCTTTGATTGGAGGAATACAATCAACACATACTTCAACAATTGTTGGGGCAGAGAGAGGGAGGTGGTCCTGGAAGTTGTCCCATTCAATGAGGATAGTCCTAATGTTTTTTGCTAGTATATTAAGTTATAAAAGTCAGATGATGTTATAGCTGATTTTACCACACATGGTGGATCACACCTTTATGGCCTTCCCTGTCCCTCTGCAAACTCTTTAGACCCCATGGACCATTTTTGTACCTTTGATGTTTCCAATATCATCCCTAAAAAACATGTCTTATTTTTTGTATGCGACTTTTAAATTTGTTCTCGCGTATATACGTGGATTTAACCCTCAAACCTGCATACATCGGGATGTGTGCAAAAGGCCAAATAGTTTTGGATTTTTCCTTGATGTGGATCTGAATCACTAGTCTCTTGACCTTCTATATGCCTTGAGATCGCTCAGATTTGACCTTCCATTACCCCATTGAAGCACTATATGAGGAACCCTTTGGATACATTGAAGGGGGAGGAATTGAAGAGCAAGAAAACTATAGTCCATTGAGCTTATACTTGAGTCTGCATCCCTTTGTCCCTTGGAGCACTTTGTGTTCTTCCCAAGCTTGCCTTTTCTTGTGAGCTTGCTATCGAGATATGGAGGACTGAAGTGGTGGAGGCCTAGGTGGAGGACTTAGTTTCTCTAATTCGCAGACATACCGACAGAGGTTTTCACTATTGTAATCTCTATTTTATATTAATAAAAATATATTTTCCTGTCCAATAATGTGTATTTAAATGAGTATTGAATCCATGGATGATTGTAAATGCTTATATGTTATTGATTATATATGCTAGAGTAGGTCTAACACAATTATACATAGCATGCTTGTCTTGTTTGCTGAATGTTGAGAGAGCAAATTACTTTTACAAGCAAGAGTGGAAAAGCTCAACGGGGATCTACATCAACCTTCTGGAATAAGGTATGTATCGAGATCCTTTAGTGTTAGATGTTTGGTTTCTCTTGAATATAGGAAAGGATTGATTTTTGCGGTTACTCTATCTGTTGTGGTACCCAAATCCATAGGAAGTTTTCTCTGTAACAGAATTGGTGACCATACTGGGGAGTTCCTAGTCATTTCCTTTGGGGGTTTTTATTGGCATTCAATGTTCTTGAATTGCTCTGATTTCTCTATTTCTGAGTTGGGTCTGGGGGCATGTTTTCCTGGTAGTTTCTGATAGGAGTAAAGTTTGTCTTAGCTTGTCTATTTTACCTTCTTTTTATCTCTTTTTCTTCCTGTACGCAAGTTTTTTCTTCACAATCGTGTGTACATGTGGTTTTTACTGGAATATCCGCGTATATACGTGGGGTTTCTGCACATAGTCGTGTATTCCCTGAGTTTTGACTTTTAGGGGAAGATTAAGTGTTACTGGGTGAGTTTTGATTATTGTTGAGTCTCCTTGGATGCTTCTAGAGATTGTATACACCTCTGTTTCTGACCAGAGACGTCTTTTAGTTAGAATTTTTTAAAATGTTCTTGTCATTGCATTTTCTATTTTTTGTTTTGGGATTAGTGCATTAGGTCTCTTTTGCCTTAGTGCTTTGCGTGGGTGTTGTTTGATAGTGCTTGCAGAGTCCAGGGATGGTAGAGTCATTATTTTGCTTTATTATCTCATTTTAATTCAAAAAATTACAAAAATATTTGCTTCTTTGCATCATTATGCATCATTGCATTTTGCATTTTGCATGGTACTTGCAATAGGTTTGCTTGGAGAAGTATTAGTCAGGTCTTCATATAGGAATGATCACGTTTTTCATTTGAAGGAGAATTTTGCATTTCATGTAGTAGCATACCCATGTTTTCATTTGACACAGTGCATTTGCATTGATTGTTAGGGGTGCATTTTACTTCTTGTTGTGTCATAACACCATTAGTTGCACGATCATTTACCCTTTTGAATAATAAGCCAATTAAAATCAATGCATAATAAAATGAACTACACTCTTTTCTTTTATAGGGTACACCAACAAGATTAGGTTTTAGGGTCTTGGAATAGTTCATTGTGAGTAAATTCTCCAAGACCACTAAACAACAACATGTATGTGTCTGTCCAGGTGAGAGTGTGAAATTCCTTGGTATAATTAGTGTTTCTCAGGATCCTCCTCTTACAAGGGAGTTAAGCACGAGGCAGTGTGAGCGGTTATTGATTGGGATGACCCCTAGTCATAACTAAGTAGCACCAGAGATATTTCTAGGATTGTATTCATATCTGGGGGCTCTTTCGAGAGTTTTGGGCTTTGGTACCCTACCCATATGGTCAATATTGCCTGCGATTTCCCACCTGAGCATTGATTATATTGAGGTGACCTTAGTTTCCTTACCTAGGTTATCGATGGGGTACTTTGCAGAGGTTATTCTGTAGGTGTCTCAGCCAGGTTGGGGTTGGACAACACAGTCGCTATATGAGTTGAAGCCGAGGGCCACAATAATTGGTTACAAACCTCGGCTTGTCATGTATGGGAGTCTCAAGCCTATCCTAGGCAAGACATACCTGCTTCATTCGGGAGCTCACATATCCTACCCTTGCTTGCTTGTGATTTGGATTTACATTATATAGGTGTATGATTCGTGCACACTAGTTTGCCTAGGGTTTGCGTAATTAGATAGAATCTTTTTCATTTTTTGAGTCATCATGGATTCAAGTGCGGCAATTCGTCGTTCTCGTCATTTAGCAGGACTTCCGCCTTCCACATCTCCTCTTCCTTTGGGGGAGAGAAATAGACGGTCCGGATGGACTACTTCTCACATTGATTCACACACAATGGGAGATCACGAGGATGAGATTCCTGAGATGTCTTCTCCATCTCAAGAGGTTGGGGAGGAAGATTCTACTCCTATATATGATCCTTCACCTAATATACCTTCACATTCTGGTTATGATCCCTCATTCACAGGTCACCAGTATTGGTTTTCGGGAAACGAGACTCATCATGAACCCACAAGCACTAGTCATGTTAGTTATGGCATGCCTGATATCCCTGCATGTGATCTGGCACATCATACTGAGTTATAAATTGAACCTAGCACTATGCATAGGGCCATTCCCATTCCTTTCCATGCGGAGAGATTTGGGAGCACTAGTCACATTGCACCTTCCATCCCGGTGGTGGAAGCTACCTCACATGTTCATCCTAGACCTAGTGTTAATAGCCATATACAGATACCAGAACCAAGACGAGTGACCATAGGGAATACCACTTATATCCTTTCACATGTCCTTTTGTCCTCTATTCCTACTCCTTCGAATGCATTTTTGACAACCCTTCATCCCCCTCATTCACGTGGTCCTTCAGGTCGAAATGTTGCTACTAGTCATGTTCATATTACGACTACTCATACAATAGTTTCTCAGAGTCAAGTATCTCCTGTTGTCTCATGAGGTCATATTCCTATTTCTGGATTTTCTTATGGTCCATCGCATGGAGTTCCCCATATCCCTACTTATGGAGCTTCTCATGGGATATCCCATGGGACATCTTATGGAACATCTCATGCACAATCTTATGGACCACGGTATGAATAGAGATATCAACCTTATGGGTAGGGGTATCAACAACCCACCCACTCCTCTAATTATGGCTTTGTAGCACCGCATAGTCAAGGTTCACCACATCATAATGCTTCCATGCAGCCCTACACGGGTCAAACAGGAGGAGGATATTATGGCCAAGGTCATGGTATTTATAGTAGTCAGCCTTATATGAACCAAAACTATCAGGGAGCATGGCATAGACCAGCTCAACCTAGGCTCGCTTTCCTCACAACGTTAAATTTACCTGACTTATTGAGACTAATGAACGATCCGGTATCTTATGACCCGGCTTGGCCGTCTGTCCCTACCAATCTTCCCTCAGAGATTCCCAAATTCGAGGGCAAACCAGGAAAATATCCTAGTGAACATGTCACTACCTTTCACCTTTGGTGCTCTTCCAACTCCTTACACGATGATTCAATCCGTTTAAGGCTATTTCAACGCACCCTTACGAGGCCTGCAGTGAAATGGTACATAGAGTTACCAAATGGGGCATTCGTTTTGGTCGATGACCTTGCTATGACTTTCCTCAACCACTTCTAGCTACCAATGCGTTATGACTTTGGTACAGAACTCTTGTTGACATTTCGGGAAGACAAAGCCACACATATCTTAGACCATATCCAAGAGTGGCGTAGACGAAAGAGGTTGATTAAAGCTTTCATACCGCTGGAGTTTCTCCTTGAGTGGTTCCTTAAATCGTTGCTACCTTACATCGCGAAGGATGTTTCTACATCCGGAGTCCAAAATGAGGAACAAGCAATTTTTAGGGCACAGGGATTGGATTTGATTTATGCTCAATCTAGACTATTATATGAGATCATACCTAACACTTCGTGTTCTAGTTTTGATCCCAAGATCAATCCTGGACCACATGTTGATCGCATTGTGGGTTGTACAAGTGCCAAAACTGTGGACTTGGTTATGAAAAAAGTGAGTCAATTTTCAATTAACCAATCCACATCGGGACAAGCTATGGATTCACCTCAACCCACTGAAACGGCGAGTGTACTTTCCTTGCAATCGTCGAACCAGAAGGGCAACTAGTAGCCCATAAGGAATAAGAAAAAGGGTAAAAACAATCATAAGGGTCGGAACAAGAACGAAAATGCTAATTTTAGTGACAAGAATGACCGTAATGCTGGGGGGGAAAAGCAGTATAAATGTAAGGTTAAGTTTCCTTGCAAATTGTGTAAGGATGACCACCTCACTCACTTTTTCCCTCCTATGGAAGACACCTCGAGGTTCATAGCATAGGGCCTAGCTGTGCTGACTAATCCTTTACCCCATAATCAAAATATAAACTCAAGGACCCATGATCCTCATTCTACGTCAGGTGGAGATCAAAATCCATTGGAAACTAGTACTGGTCATGGGTGCATCAACATGGTGCATTCTACTAAGGTTGTGACTCATGTGAAAGATTATGGTTCGTCACAACCAGACCTTGGGAAAGAACCTCCTCCTACCGAGAGTCCTTTGTGTATTGAAAATCCTACGAATAAACCTGAGATTGCACCTCACATTCCTAAGGGATTCTTAAAGCATTCAAGGCACAATCCTAATGCCCAAGATGCCTAGAACTATTCTGTTGTCGAGGATTTGGGCCAAACTCCTTGTGCGATGCCTGCGCTTGAAGTTCTTCAGAGTTGTCCATCGCAAAGGAAAGCTTTGCTTTCTGTTCTTGGGGTGAATGATGATAACTTTTCTTCTGTCATCAAATTTGAAACCATGGGACTCCAGCCTCACTTGCTTTACTACATGTCTCTCTTGATTCATGTGGAATGTCTTAACATGACCGTCAAACGCACTGTGATTGACGAAGGCGCTACTACTTCCATGATGTATTTATCGTGTTGGAAGGGTTTGGGTTCTCCCGAGTTGTCTAAATCTGCTCTCATGTTGACTACCTTTGATGGTAGATCATTTCAGTTGCACAGAATTCTTCTTTCTCTTAAGGTCCATTTGGGAGGGAAGATCATCACGATCGAGGTCGAGGTGGTTGATGCACCCCTTGATTACAATCTGTTACTGGGTTGGAATTGGATGTATAGTATGCGAGATGTAGCCTCTTCTCTATTTCGAGTTGTATTCTTTCCATTTAATGGGAAGACTGTTACGATTGATCAGACATCATTCAAAAATCCGAGTGTTAATGCATCATTGGGAGCTTCTATCCCAATTATCGACCACTCTTAGTTGACAACTGGGAGTGTGGGTGTAGGTATGTATCCATCCCTTATGGGGACATTTAGTTGTCCTACACCCATCCTTATGATTAGATCTAGTTTTGATGGGGATTCATCTTCATTGAATTCGGTGTCTTTTCTCACTACCCATATGGAAGATCCTTGGATTCTTCCTACACCGAGTCCTTCGAACGGACCTATCAAAACGAACGTGCCGTTGCTTGTAGCAATGATAGCATATCAAGTGAATCTTGATTGTGTTGAAGAGCCTAGTCCTTCCTCTTTGAGGATGAAAGAGGAGGAATCGTATGTGCTTCCTGCATGGTTATTTGAGTCCTCTCATGCACATGACTTCCTTGATAATGTTTTTCCGTTAGATGAAGCTATTATTGAGGCCATGTCTGGGGTTGAGCCACCTTGGGAAGAGTTACATCATAGATCTTATTTTCTTCCCGAGCTTGACCGTTTGGAGCATAAGGAATTTAAGGATATTCTTGGAGAGAAGATTGGTAGTCCCGTGGTTCCATTAAGCTCTCCCGGTTAGATGGTTGATGGGAACATGTCAAATATATCACCTATGATCCCTATCAATATCTCTCGTGATCCTGGCAAGATTGAGAATGTCTATATTGGGGGAGAATGTTCCCATGCTAAGATTCTAGAGTATACCAAGATATTTAAAGAGTTTGATGATATCTTTGCTTGGTCATATGAGGAAATTCCCGGTATCGACCCTCTCATTATCGAACATGAAATCAAGACCTATCCGAATGCGAAGCTTGTTCGACAACGTTTGCATGCAGTGAATCCTAGAAAAGCACCCGCGATTAAGGCTGAGATAGAAAAACTGTTGAAAGCCAGTTTTATCCATCTTGTTCCCTTGATGGAGTGGGTTTCAAACCCCATTCTAGTTGATAAGAAACATGGAGCGATCCATATATGTATTGATTTCCGTGATTTAAATCGTGCATGTCCTAAGGATAATTTTCCCACACCATTTATTGATCAGATATTGGATGAGTGTGCATGAAGTGAGGTATTTTCCTTCATGGATGGCTTTTCCAGATATAATCAGATTCAAATTAAACCCGAGGCTCAACACAAAACTACATTTATTTGTCCTTGGGGTACGTTTGCATATCGGAAGATGCATTTCCGTCTGAAAAACGCCAGAGCCACATTTCAGCAGGCTATGGCCTTGATTTTTCACGATCTCAAATCGATTATTGAAGTCTTTTTGGATGACCTTGCTGCTCATTCTTGGCTAAGAGTGCGTCATTCCTACCATTTGATATTAGTATTCAAAATATTCCACCACTACCAGGTTAGGTTAAATCCAGATAAGTGCATCTTTTGCATGAAGTTTGGTCGCTTACTAGTGTTCATTGTTTCCAAGGAGGGTATAAGACTCGATCCCTTAAAGGTTGAGGCAATACTTCAATTGTATCCCCCGAGAAATATTAGACATCTTCAATGTTTGCAAGGCATGGAAAACTTCTTACAGATATTCATGGTTAAATTTGCCAATTTGACTAAAGGATTTATGCATCTTTTAAAGAAGGACACCACCTTTTGCTGGGATGAGCGAGCCTTAGCATCAGCCCCCGTGCTTAGTCCACCCAACTATAGCCATGAATTTTTTATTTATGTGGCCGCATCCATGGAGACGATTGGTATGGTTTTGGTTCAAGAGGATGAGGAGCTCCATGAGCATGTCATATATTATTTGAGCCAGAACTTTATAGATGCGGAAATCCGTTATTCCCATGTGGAGAAATTTTCCTTAGCTACCATTCCTGCTGTTCAGATATTGAGACACTACATTCTCCTTCACCAGACCTTGGTGGTAGCTCATGTCAATCCATTTCAGTTCATCCTCACTAGAAGAATGATCGGGGGAAAGTATAATAAATGGATTGCTATTTTGCAAGAATTTGATCTCGAGTTTGTTTCGGTGAAATCGAAGAAATCGTTAAGTTTTGCGGAGCTCATTTATGATTTCCCAAGTGAGGAGGAGGAGGAGGAAATTTATGAGGATACATTTGTCGATGAGCATATATTCCTTATCTCAACTTTGGATCCATGGTATGGAGATATTATCATATATTTACAAACATTGAAGGTCGCTACTCACCTTTCATGGGATGAGCGACGACAATTATGTCACGTATCTAAGAACTACCTTATAGTGGATAACACTTTGTACCGCCATGGGGTAGATTCCATTTTAAATCGTTGTTTGACCCATGAAGAGGCTGAGGTTGTGCTGAATGATTGCCACAGAGGGGCGTGTGCTGGTCATTTATCTGGGCTTTCTACAGCCCAAAAAATATTGAGAGTGGTATATTTTTGGTCGTCAATCTTTAAAGATTGTGTCAATGCGGTCAAGAAGTGTCACCCTTGCCAAGTGTTTGCACTCAATATGCGCTCACATCCTACCCTGTTACATTTGATTATCACTGCCGATCCCTTCACCAAGTGGGGGCTCGACTTCATGGATTGCAACCCAGCTTTGACTAGGGGGCATCATCACATTATAGTGGCTATTGATTACTTCACGAAATGGGCTGATGCTATTCCCACGATTAAATCCAACGGTGAGACAGCTGCACATTTCATATTCAACCAAATTATTACTCGGTTCGGTATTCTGAAAGAGCTTGTCACTGACCATGGTAGGCAGTTTTAGAATCGAATGATGGAAGAGTTGGCCTCGAAGCAAGGGTATAAGTAGGAGAACTCCTCTTCTTATTACCCTTAGGTGAATGGACAGGTTGAAGCAGTGAACAAATCACTTAGGTCCATTCTCCAACGAAGCATTGCACAAAGCAAAATGAATTGGCATATCATGTTATATCTTGCTTTGTGGGCATATAGGACCGCGGTTAAGACTGCCATCAGTTTTTCTCCATATCAGATCGTACATGGAGTGGAGTCTGTCTTGTAGGTTGAATGCGAAATCCCTTCATTGAAGCTATCCATAGAGATTTTACCAGACACTTCTGCATTGGAGGAACGTTTGGTCCACTTAGAGCAGCTTGATGAGCAGCGCCAAGATGATCTAGTAGCTCTAGAAGTAAATAATCGTCACGTTAAGGTCCAGTATGTAAGTCTATCCATCCGAGGAGGTTTAGTGAAGGAGAATTGGTCCTTTTGTGGGAACAAGCTAAAGAACCCTTGGGGGCAGGGAAGTTTAATCCCATGTGGCATGGTCCTTACGTAGTCAAACATGTGTTAGAGAAGGGCACCTATGAGCTGGTAGATTATGAAGGGACAGCCTTGGCAGAGCCTAGAAATGGGCTCTATCTTAAAAAATACTATGCATGATCTTCAGCCAAGGCTTATTATTGTATATTATTTTACAGTTTTTTGCATAGTTAGGTTTTCTTATGGTGATCGGGTTTGTTGATTAGCTTTCATTTCTTATGGCAGATGTAAATGGAGTCTTCCGCTTTCATAGGATTTGCTGATGGTGCTAGCTGCCACACTCAACACTCAGCCTCTGCTGCTTGGGTGATTTATACTCCTACGGGTCAGGTATTGTCTTCAGGAGGCGTATGTTTACGGCCTTCTTTGAACAATGTTGCTGAGTATAGTGTCATTATCGAGCTATTATGGGATGCCATTTCACATGGTGTTCTCTCTCTTGAGGTACATCTTGATTCGCAGTTAGTAGTGTCACAGCTTAATGGCTTGTATCGTATTAGGGATCTGACATTATTACAAAGATTCTTACGTGTGAGATTGTTAGAACGACAATTTGACAACATAAAATACATACATGTTCCAAGAATTTTTATTCAAGTTGCTGACTCATATGCTAACTATGTGCTAGATTGACATTTGTTTCATAAACCATAAGCACATCACAAACATACATTTTTTCACACATGTAAATAAATAAAATCGATCATCATAAAAGTTTTTCATTAACATCCAAAATGTGACGTCATAATACAAAAATGGGGCTTCCGAGCCACCAATATATAATACATGGTAGTACAAAAATGAATCACTCTCAGGTCTCTAAGCCCGTGGTGGAGGAGGAGGGGGGTTATAATCGTGGTAGCACACCACAACTCTATCTAGTCATCGGAATAACCAAACCCATGCTCATGGTACCCCAACCACCTGACGCTACATGGCCTCAGGCAAGTCCTCAACTTGCGTCGTGGGTACCCGGTGTGTCAATCGTACAAAGTTTGTGTGGATGTTTTGGAGCGTCTGCTCCACATCCACACCCATGATATCATCTCCTCTTCCCCTCCGTCTGTGACGAGGGAATCCGTCAGACCCCTATGGTCCAACATCTACATACATATGATAGATTTTCACTATGTGTCATCACACCAAAACATGTATTTTGAGTCTATATATCAAAAAACACAAAAAAAATTAATGATTCAAAAAACTTAAAAAGAGGGTTTGGGATTCATTACCAATATCACCGTATGTTTCTCTTGGTGGTAGAGGCATGTCGGGATCTCCCCGAAAATATATTCCTGCATAAGGGTAATCATCGATGGCAATAATCTGTCGTCGCCTCCATGGAAAGAAATCAGCTGGGTAGGGGTTGGACACCCTACCTCTACCTAGTTTGCGCATAGCATATTCCCAACGTCGTTGGGCCGGATCTCAAACCTCGTGAGGAGGAACATCAGCTCTAGGGCTTAGCCCCATAACATGCTCAAAGAAGAATGTGCTCAGTATATTGTCGAAACCCAAGTTTCGTACCCTGTCCATCTTGCAGTCACTAAGCTACTACTTCATGTTACTCAACAACACAGTAATACAATCGTAAACTATGGGTCTCATGCACTCCACTGCATAGAACATCAATGGCCACGAGGCCTGGTGGAGTGATGCTATCCCATCTATCCTGCCGAGTGCCAATAGTATGGCCTTCAGTCATAGCACTTGGATGGATTTTGTCGGGATCTGACTCCCAACCTTTTTCGTGTTCGAAAAATAGTATACTGCAATGTACTCATAAATGGTGAGGCTACCTCTGGGCCCGCGAGAGTGTAGGTTCACCACCTCTCCCCGTCAAGACAATCCCATAATGAATTATATGTCCTCCACCTCTATAGTGAGGGACATCCCATCGATATGGAAGGACTCTAAGTCTGGATCCCAGTAATCTATTAGCATCTGTAGGAGTCTTGGTTTGGCCCTCAGGCTGCCAAGATACCAAAACTTGTATAGCCTACATGCACGTAGAGCTTGTTGAGCCATCAAATTACCCCGTACAGCCTCTTCTACATCTCCATGTTCCCTCTCCCTCCATTCTAGAACCATCCTACACATTAAAAATATTTTTTTGGTCATTAGATACCTTAAAACACCATGTGCACAGCTGCATATGCGACAGTTTGCAAAACAGCTGTGTATGTACGCAGGTTTGGGAGGTTTTTCCGCATATAGCCAGCCCTATACATGGAAAAAGCCCAGATTTCCACGTGGGCCAAAAAGATGAATTTAGACTGGCCTAAAAGTAAAAAATTGACTATGTAATTTAAAAAAATTTACATGAAAATGGAAGAGGAGGACATGAGAAGTTACCTGGAACAAACATTGTCGAATTGTGCTGGACGAAACTCCCAAAATTCGCGATTGAAGTTCTAAGCTCAAATGGGTAAAAATTTCAAATGATATGTAATTTTTGAATTTTTTTTACTATTTATAGAAAAATTTTGAAAATTTTGAAATCGTTTACCCCCTTTCTATAGTTTTGGACCGTTTCTGACCATTTTGGACTAATCTGATGATGTAGAAGTTCACTTTGAGCGCCATTTCGACCATTGTTTTGACCTGTTCGTGCCACTCTCAGGTATTATGTCTAAACTGGCATATAGGTTAGATTTCACATCCATGTGAATTTTGCATGACCTTATGACCATTTCATTATAACCTTAGGCATGAACCCATTTTATCTTGTCATGGAACCTTCTTGTTGTTTTAGAAGTGACATGATGTGAATGGTAGAGCTTGACCATACATGGGTGCCCTAGTTAGCTCCTATGTTGCATTTGGTGCCCATGATGACATTTTTTTCCTTTAGGGTGTGGGAGTCCTTTGTATAGTATCTCCATGTCTTTGCGCAAGATCCTCATACCCCTGTTGATATTTTTGCTGGCCTTTGTCCCCAGGACTCCCTTATGTCAAGTTGTAATTGCATTATCATGAGTTTTTCTTGCCTCATTGAGCCTTATGACGGCTTCCTTGACTTTGATTATCAACCATATAGCCTGAGATTGTCTCATGTCTAACCATGCAGAGCCATTTTACATATCCTTTACATCTTGATTCCCCATTTTTTACCGGGAGGGGACTTTCCCCCGAGTGTAGTTATCCTACACATGTTTCCTTGCATTGAGCATAGGTATGTTCTATTGCTTGGAACTAGTTTGTTTTCCCATTGACACTCGTCTCCTCCTAGTATGTAACTATAAAGAACTTTTATTCTTTTTCAAGCTTTTCAAAATATTTGAAAAATTCCAAAAAATAAAAAAATAAAAAAACCAAAAATCCGAACAAGAAAAGATGTTATCTTTGGCAGCAGTCGAGTCGTGTCACCTTCGAACAGAGCACTGTATATCACATCCATTGGTTGGGTTAATAGTTTGACTTTAGGTGTTGTACTTGTTTCTCTGAGTTTATCTCCACCAACTGGTTAAGCTTCTAGTCCCTATGGAGCCTCTGTCAATGCCTCCTGTGTCGCATAGATGTCCTAGTTTTGTATATCGATTCTATGCTGCCTACATTCAGTCACCATTCACCTTTATTCTCTTGTTAGAAGGAAGTTGAAACCTGAGTCGGCTATTCCTCAGTTCTCTTGACTTTGCATGTCGGCCATTCCCGGTACTGATACTGGTTCGTGCACATTATGATCGATTCCTTCCACATTATACAACCTTGTTGAGTACCTCATGTTGGATGATGAGGGATGCAGTAATTCCCTCCTTCCAGCGGATTTCATCCCATTGACTTCAAATCATTTATTCTGGGATAGGAATCTAGAGTCATTTTTGAGTGCCTTGAGACTTGCAGTCATCAGTGGTAGGTTCTCTCGCCATCGACAGTTTTTGGGAATACATCAATGTCCCCTGATCGATGGATCCTTTCAAGTGTTCAACCTTAAAACATTTATTCACACTTGTTAGTTTTCACTCTAGTACCTTGATTCCCATTTTCATTATCGGTGGGTGATCTCGCATCTATTAACGGTATACATCAACGACCGGTAATCAAACAATGGAATACTATGTTTGACCTCGACACCTCTATTCGCATAGTAGGACATGTACTCATAGAGGATTGTGTAGAAGACCTTCCAGATTGGTGGCATTTCATATATGCTACCTCCTTGATCGTGCCAGTGTTCATGAGATTTCAACTCTTGTGACTTGATTCCAGTGTATGTTAGATATTTCTAGCCATTATGGAGATCTTGATCCATTGTATATCTTTAGCCTTCATGGAGATCATGATCCTTTGTACATATTCATCATGGAGATTCTAATCTATCTATATTGTACGTGGCGATGACCATACATGTCATATTTTGTATCATGCCTATTCATGGCCATTGTACTCTTATGTATCTGGGACTGCTATATCTACTTGCAGTTATGTGCAGAGTTTGATCATTGTATTGTACTATTAGATGGCTGGTTCTTCCACTTGGTTCTTCATCACTCCACTTTTGGGATGGACTTATAATGTATTTCAGCCATCGTATCACCCCTCTGACCTCACACATTAGGGGCATCTGTTACAGCTGATTTTACCACACATCGTGGATCACACCTTTATGTCCTTCCCTGTCCCTTTGCAAACTCTTTAGACCCCATGGACCATTTTGTACCTTTGATGTTTCCAAGATCATCCCTAAAAACATGTCTTATTTTCTATACATGACTTTTAAACTTGTTCTCGCGTATATACGTGGATTTGAGCCTCAAACCAGCGTACATCGAGATGTGTGCAAAAGGCCAAATAGTTTTGGAGTTTTCCTTGATGTGGATCCGAATCACTTGTCTCTTGGCCTTCTATATGCCTTGAGATCGCTCGGATTTGACCTTCCATTACCCCATTGAAGCACTATATAAGGAACCCTTTGGATACATTGAAGGGCGAGGAATTAAAGAGAAAGAAAACTATAGTCCATTGTTGCCGGAGCTTATACTTGAGTCTACATCCCTTTGTCCCTTGGAGCACTTTGTGTTCTTCCCAATATTTCCTTTGCTTGTGAGCTTTCTATTGAGAGATGGCGGATTGAAGTGGTGGAGGCCCAGGTGGAGGACTCGGTTTCTCCGATTCACAGACATGCCGACAGAGGTTGTCACTATTGTAATCTCTGTTTTATATTAATAATAATATCTTTTCCTATCCAATAATGTGTATTTAAATGAGTATTGAATCCATGGATGATTTTAAATACTTATATGTTATTGATTATATATGCTAGAGTAGGTCTAACACAATTATACATAGCATGCTTGTCTTGTTTGCTGAATGTTGAGAGAGAAAATTACTTATACAAGCAAGAGTGGAAAATCTCAACAAGGATCTACATCAACCTTCCAGAATAAGGTATCTATCGATATCCTTTAGTGTTAGATGTTTGGTTTCTCTTGCATATAGGAAAGGATTGATTTCAGCGGTTACTCTATCTGTTGTGGTACCCAAATCCATAGGAAGTTTTCTCCATAACAGATGAGATTATCCTTTATGGGTTGGTCCAACATATTCTTCATGTTACTTCCAAAGTTTTTTATTTGGACTTTAATGGATCTCATTAGTTTGTAAATGTGCTAGGTGATCCGACTGAATTCTTCCTACTCTCGCTTCCCTTCATGAAGCCATTGGTACTCATTTATTCTTAGTTGGTCCTATCACTCCTGTTCTATGTTAATTTGTTCATAAAAAATTTGTGTTGAATCTAGGTCCGTTGATTGCTTCTACTTGTAGAGTTCCAATAAAGTTCTTTTTAGGTTTTGGATTTCCACACAAACTTTCTCATAATACAAGTACTAGTTGTTGAAGATGATGGATGCCCTCGTTGCTTGCTATTCATATTCCTTTAACTTATTGTCACACTCTTCAAATGTCTCGTACTGATCATCTATGATGAGGTATGTTTCATTGTGTTTCTTTTGAAGTAGTTGTTTGTGTTTTTTCTCATATCTTTATACCACAAATTTCACTAGAGTTTGTAGTTTGACGATTGTTTTATCTAGTAGAGGATCTGATAATCGTTAATTTGTTTTGCTTTCGCTACATAGAATTTCCATGCATTTTCTTATCCCTCTTTGATTGATTTCAACTTTTTGGATCTTTTTTCTTAAGGGGTTTTGCAGGGGGGATTCAATTGTAGTTAAAAGTGGAATAAAGGGTTTTATTACTGAATTCGAGAGAGGAATTTTTAATTTGCTTGAGGTCTTAACTACAATTTGTCAAACTTAGTTGTAATACATGGTTGGACATGAGGGATTATGGAAAGTTTGGATAGATATTATGAGTACTATGCAAGGAACTAACTGACTCCAGGTGGTAATATAAATGGTTCAAGGATTGATGAGGGTACCTCTTGTTGGTCTTCTTCAACTCAAGTTAGGGATAGTACTAGGGAGTCATTGGTTAGGTCAATTATATTTTTTTCCTTTGATGACTTATTCATCCTAGCTCTGTTTTGAGGTGGTGGTTGTAGTGCATCAAAAGTATTTGATATGGATGACTGCAAGGGTTGTGTTAGTTCGTACTCCTTATGGATCTGTTATTTATGTAAGTTCTTCAATATCATATTCTATGGCCTAGAGTAAGATTTACTTTCTTTTCTTGGATGTATACATGGTTGTCTTACCTCTGAGCTCACACTAATATATAAAGATGTTTTCAATGACTTGTCCAAATTTTTCCTTAAGTATGGGCTCATCAAAGTTGGGATTGACTCCATATTTGATGGTCAGTTCATCCTCATCATCTTTAGTTGTCTCACCTAAAGGATCACTTAATGGTTCCTTATTTTTTCTAGCTATAGATACTAGTTCTAAGGGGTTGACTGGTTCTTGTTCTGGACAAAATGTTGTAATGTATAGTGGTGTTTCTCTCTGGTCTTCTAACTGTTGATGTATTTGTAACTTTTGAATGTATTCACTGGCATATTTCATTGTACCCTGATGATGATGTTTGTTCCTCCAATTAGGAGATTCGTTAATGTAATTAAGTCATGTAAAGTCATTGAGGTTAACCCTCCATTGTATGTCGAGGAATTAGACCCCTCACTTAAGTTATATTAGGGTTATTAGACTCTCCTAGAAAATTCATTCCTGTAGGGAAAATGTCAAGTGGAAAAAGGTATAAATAGAGAGTGTGACTCCCTATTTCAAGACACTCATTCACTCATCAATAGAGCATGAGAGAGACAAGACTAGCTCGCACAAGTGAGAGAGAGAGAGAGCAATTGTCGAAGATCATATTTATACTTTTGGGTTTTACTTTTGCTATTGGTGCTCATTCTATCTCTGAGGAAGTTACAGGGTTTTTTCCTTTATGGTTTCTCCAAGGAAAATCTGTGTGTCTCTTGTCTCTAGTGATTATTGTTGTGCATGTTATTCTCTCAGATAAGATCCTATATAATATTGATTAAACTGTAAAAATATAACATGGTATCAAAGCTAACCTGAGAAGAAGACACTATGCAGCTGTGGGAGCTAGGGCTTCTTAATTTTTGGCTCTCTCTCCACATATCATCAAGGAAAGGAGGCTAGGATAACTCTCCTTTGAAGGGCACATCTTCTTGTTGAAGCAGAATCTGATTCTAGGCATTTTCAATTTTTGGCCTGTCACTACTATGGGAAATTAGAGTTTTTCATAGAAGTGGAATTTTTGAGTGAGCCCAACATAGGATTGTTCTCCTCCTCAAAATAAAAATTTAGAGATGAAGATAGAAAATTTTGGTTAGGTAAAACTCTAGGAAAGTCAAACCCTAATTTGACCCCGAACCAGAAAACCAGCACTACGAAAGTTCATCTCTAGATCCATTCCGGGCATCTCAAAGTGGTAAGATCTAAATATTCTGTGTTTTCGTTTGAGATTCTCATTAGAGATGTCTCATCACACCAAGCTTGATGATAGGCTTGAAGGAGTTGATAAATTTTGAGCATGGAAGTATAGGATTTCACTTGTTCTTAAAGAAAATGAATTGGACAACTATATAAGTGGAGAGGTTCCAGTTCCAAAAGGATATGAGACTAAAGCCTTACATAAGAAGAACTTGGTCAAGGCCAAGAGGATTAATGTTGATTCTATCAAGGATCAACTTATACCACATGTGTCTTCCTTAAAGACACCTAAAGAAATATTTTATTCCTTGACCAAGATATTTGAAGGAAATAATATAAATTGAAAGATGACTTTGTGAAATCAGTTGAAGAATGTAAATATCCAGAATACAGAGACCATATAGTCATACTTTACAAGGGTCTCTCAAATCAAAGAACAACTTGAAGCCATGGAAGAAGACATAGAGAATGGAGAAGTTGTGATGACCACCTTGAATGGTCTCCCTAGGTCATGGGACTCCTTTATTCAAGGAATTTGTGCTAGAAGAAAGTTAATCATTTTCAGTAGGCTGTGAGAGGAATTCTCATAAGAAGAATCTTGAATCGCAGCTTGAGAAGAAAACATGGGAAATGAAGATCAAGCTCTCACAACACACACCAAGAATAATAAAAGGGAGCACTCTCATCACAAGAAAGGAAAGAATCATCACCGGAATCATAAAGATAACCCTAGAAGACCCAAGAGAGATCTATCTAATGTCATATGCTATACATGTGATGAGAAGGAACAATTCTCTAGAGATTGTCCTAGAAATAAAGGCGGATCTCACAAGAAGAAGAAAAACAAAAGAATACATCATGCTCACACTACAGAGGATGATGAACCTCCTAGAAAGAGATACAAAGAAGAAAGTGAATATTATTCAAGTGATGGAGAGTATGTTTTGATTTCTTCCCTCATAGGAACTACTAGACATGGAAGTAATGATTGGCTCATAGACAATAAGGCTTCCAAGCATATGGTAGGATTCAAGGAATCCATCATTAACCTATCCGAACATGAGTCACCCCATAAAGTGAAACTTAAGGATGACTACCAGTATCCTATAAATGGAAGTGGTGAATCCTCTTATAAGCTAGACTTTGGAAAGTCTATGAAGATGAAAGATGTCTTGTTTGTACTAGGACAAAAGAAGAATATTCTCTCCATATCTACATTGGATGTAAAAGGTATGAGGGTTATATTTGTAGATGGCCAAGTTCTTATGTGGACAAAGGGAAAGACCATAGATGATGCAGTAGTGTTTGGAGAGCAAGAGGGATGCTTATAAAAATTAACGGGCCAACTAGAACAAGCTTTGTTCCATGACTCAGTAGATCCAAGTTAACTTTGGCATAGAAGGATTGCACATGTGCACTATAGGGCACTACCACTTGCAAGAAAATTTGTTGAAGGTCTTCCAAAAATCCAAGAAAAGCATGAAGGAATTTGCAAAGGATGTGCGAAGTGAAAGAACACAAAGAAGATATTTCCAAGTAGCAAGAGCAAGGAAAAAGGAATCTTGGAAATCATCCACTCTAATGTTATGAGGTCTGATGTCATCCAGTTCATTGAGTGGGTATGTATATTATGTTTCTTTCATTGATTATTTTTCTAGGAAGACATGTATATATTTCATGAAGAGAAAGGATGAAGTATTCTATATGTTCAAGGAATTCAAATCCTTTGTAATACCGCAGTTTTAACCCTGCTTACATTAAAAATACATGATACGTATATTGTAAATAATCTTGGTGCGGAGCTAAAGGCCAAGGCCCCACCATCGATTTGGTTATGTTTTGTTTATGTTTTGAGAATGGTCATCGATGGATATCGGGACATATGGCATATATTTAATTGTGGCATCATGTAAACACGCATTTTTATTAAATAACCCAACCAGCTATGTTCGCGACAACTAAATTGAGAAGGGGCATGATTCCAAAGGATAAGGAAAGGGGAATGTTGAGCATTGAGTCATGGGGGAAATACATGTGTCACCACCACCTTGTTTGTTCTTGTTGTTAGTTGGGACAACAATTGGCTGGTAGGAAAACCACCACCACGCCCACACTGCTCACTCTCTCCCCACGACGGAGCTGTAGGTCTGTCCACTCACCATATCATGAGTCTGTTCAGTTCCTTCACAATGAATGAGTTAAAATATCCACAATTCATTGTTTGGGGGTTATCCTTCCCTCTTTTTCTCATCGATTTCTAGTCTGTTGTGTGTTCATCTTCATGATTGCATAGAGTTTTGGGTATCTTCTTCCACAAATTTCAGACTGCATATCGTTCTATTATTTTCCATCATTGAATCATGAGCTGAAGACTACTACTCTATTGTTGGGTAGTGACCATAATTTTCTTCCACATTGTGTTTAGCTGTGTCTTTTTCCCATCCCACACAGTTTGGGAGTTTTGTTCTCTTCCCATTTTCTAGTCTATGCAGTTACTCCAGCGATTGTATTAAGAATCGGTGATGAGGGTTCATAGTGTTGCAGACTGCTGGTTTTCCATGATTGCTGCATTGTGTTTTCCCCTATAAAAGCTTGAATAGCTCTGTTTTGCTTCTTGCATGCAGTGGATTTGTCCTTGGAATGCTTTGGAGTGGTGAATGAGGGCCTGAGGTGCTTGATAAACCTGGTGGGTTGGGAACCACATAGACAGAGCTACTGAGCTGGCTTTCTTCTCCACAACCCCTGAAGAGCACTAGAGGGAAGATCAGGGTCTGAGGGACTGCGTTGCAGAGAAAGGACTGGCTTCCTTGTGTTGGGTGTGTGGGTGTTCTAGAAGCCAAGATGGCTCTAGTATTGGTTTCTATAGCTCTTCAGTGAGCTCACCAGCTTAGCATTAACCTTTCCCAGCTCCTGGATGGCCTGATAAACCCAACTTTGTTGGCTTGGCTGATCTGTTGTTCGCCTGATAAACCCAACTATGTTTGCTTGGCTGAACTGTGTACCCTTGTGGTGTTTATATCCATGGCTATGTGTAAGTCTATTTAAGTTCCTTATGCCTTGGGGAATCATGCCTGGCTCGGGGGTGGTAGTGTTGATGAGAGATTAAAGAGCACGCGAGCCTACGGTTGGGTGGAATGTTGCAGCGACGTAGCTAGTTGCAGAACAAGCTCTTTATAAGATAAGTATCCTTACCTAACTTGTGTCTACAATCATATTTAATGTTAATGAATGCTGATATACATGTTAAATGTTGATCGGTATATGCATGAAGTGTTGATTGATATGTTTTTATTTCGTTGTGTATAATGAATGGTTATGCTTTGCGATATGTTTTATGATTTAAAGTATCATGATTCAGCATTATATGTGTATGTATGTTCATGTTCATGGGGATAGATCCCAAGATGTTTTGATGTATCGTAATGTCCTCTTCACCAGTCGGAGGGTCAGGGACGTTATAGTGTGGTATCAGAGCCTTGGTTGCAGCATGGGACTGAATGGGCCATGATGGATTAGTTAATAGAGGCAGGTTGCCTACTGCCTAGAAGAAACAAGGAGAAACAGAAGGAAAACCTATGCATGACAAGAGAAGTTTTGGAAAATTTCACTAAGTAACGAAGTCATCGGATTATTGGAGGACGTAGTTTGAATTTCTGTTGATGCATCGGATCATCTAGTCGGGAGACAACCTAACGAGGGACCCATGACAAGGAAATCCATGAAATTCACCTAAGTGTTAAAAATCATCGACGATTGGCGCCACTATGACGAAGCGATCACCGAAACACCAGCGGAGGTTAGCAGATGATGCGTCCACCGTTGTGGCTACTTAAAAGACAATCCTTCCGATGGATAGTTGATCCGACCATTGATGGCGCAGAAGTTTGAAAATATTCTAAGTGTTGAATTCATCGGCCATCGAAGCATGTTAGTGATATTCATCGCTGATGAACAGTTGAAGGGATCAAGGGATTGGAGACCCGCCGTTGCAGATGACTAGAGGACTATCCTTCCGATGGATAGAGCCTCCGACCGCCGACGCAGTAAAACAAAGTTCAAAATTTGTCTAAGGGATGAAAACATCGGTCATCAGAAGAAGATAGTGGTTTGTGTGCCCACCGTTGCGGAATCCTAGGGCACTAGTCTTCCAATGAGAAGAGTTCCAACTGCCAATGTCGATCGAGTTATGCCTTTGTTTGCCGATCAAAATTCATTAGCAGGTTGGGCCACCGGTTGAAAAAAGATCGAAGTTGATAAGCCGATGTTGCAGCTGTTGATCGAACTAATCCGCCGATGTACTAGTCCTTCCAGCCACCAATGCCGGGGTGTTAGTGAACAATAGCTTCAGGCAGTGGCGACAAACAGTTGTTTGGCCAGCGATGGATAGAGGAAGTTTTCACTGACAGATAAGAAAAGGATCGACGAAAAATAGAAGATCATTGAGCCGATCAAAGTGGTGAAAAGGAAGACTAAAGAGAAAAATTGAAAATTTTTCTTAAGTCCCCGAATCATCGGCCATCGATGACAGTTAGCTGATCACATCGCCGATACTCAGAGGATGCGGTCATCGATGAGCTACGACAAGTGAATTTTTTTGAAGCATCTGCCTTTGCGGAGATCGAAGAGACTAACCGCTTGATGAGGAGTGCCTCCGAGCATCGATGCCACGGCTTCTAGAGGCTCTGACTACCGACAATGTCAGGAGTTGCGGAAGATTTAGTTTGATTGTGGACTACTGTAATGGAAGGCTTGATGATTAACTCTCTGGTACGTAGGGCACCCAGCTGTCGATGGAACAAGTTAACCCATGCTATCACCAATGAAATTTGGAATGATTGATGATTAAAGGACCGATATGGCGAAAGGGAATAGACCAACGAATCACTGACATGCCAGGGAGTTAGCAAGGAAGAGACCTGACTTCAGGAGTAAGAAGGCATCAGAAAATTGCTAATGATCGAATCGCTGATCGGAAGCTCAGCTGGTTCACCCATGGAAATGATAAGAAGATCATTTTCCTCCATTGCAGCTGCTCAAATGACTATGCACCTGATGCACAGTTTAATTGCTCACCGATACAGATCGGGAGTCTAGTCATTTTTCCCACTGAAACATTAGAAAGGAAGAAAACAACAAACTGTTGATGAACAGACAATTTCCTCGCCGATGCTGATCGTAGGCGTAGTTGTTTTGACCACCGTGGAATCGGAAGAATAGTTGGGATGAGGTCCGATTAGGGCCCAAGGAATTTAGGTTTTTCAGAAGAATTTCTTAGTAGTTTTTCAAGCAGTTTTCGACTGTCTTTCAATCGATTTTCAGCAGATTTCAGCATATTGTTCGTGGTCACAGTGCTGAATATGAAATAGGGAAATTTTTTTGTTTTAGCATAATTGTTGTTTTATGAGTTTCCAAAAGAAAAGATAAGTAATTTTGATTTATATCAATATTATGCATCTAACATTTTGCTACTAACACATTTGCAGAACTTTAGATAATTTCCAAGAGCAGTACTCCAAAAAGAACAATGTGGTAAAGCCAAAGGTGGTTCAGTCATGAGAACCCATGATGGGTATGACGCTCGATATTCTTACGAGCAAGTAGAAGATGCCATGGGAGAAAATGTCCATAATGGAAATGAGGAAATAGATTCTAATGGAAGGAGATTCCAGGGGACACCATCCGAGGTTGCAGCCACCATGAGAAGCTTGGTTAAAGCCCAGGAAGAGCAGCATCAGTTGAATGCTACCATATTGAAGAGTTTGACAGATTTACAGAAGAAGATAGATTTTGGACGAGGTACATCAAGACCAAAAGGTAGTAAGAGCAGCACTAGGAGAAGAAGAAGGACTTCTAGTGGATCATTTGACTCTGAAGAATCTAGATGAGATACAAGTTCATCTTCTCATAAAAGGAAAAGAAGAAGGCACCATAGGGATCGCTCTCGAGATGAATTTAGGAAAGCTAAACCTCCTACAGTTTATGGTGAGATAAAGACGGGAAAAGAAGATAAAGCTTGGATTCTTGGGATCAAGAAGTACTTTCAGGTGCAGGATTATTCAGGAAACATGAAGGCACGATTTGCCATATTTAATCTGAATGGAAGGACATCCATTTGGTGGGAACACTTCAAGTAGGTAAAGAAGATTAGTGAAAGGAAACTGAAATGGAAACAGTTCAAGAAGTATTTTAGGTAGAAATACCTTTCTGACAGGTATTATGATGACAAGATCAAGGAGTTCCATGAGTTGAGATTGGGACAGCAGACCATGGATAAATATGCAAATAAATTCTTGGAATTGTTGAGGTATGTCCGGTACATCAGAGATGAAAAAGTAAAAATCCAGCGGTTTCTGAGTGGATTGCCTCAAGCCTACAAAGATAGAATTGAGTTCTATGAGCCGAGAACTCTCGAAGAAGCAATAATAAAGTCTAAATATTTCTATGAGCAGAGAAAAGGTAAACCTGATTACCGTAAGGCATGGAAGGACAAGAAGAATGAAAAGTTTTACCAAAGAAAGAAAGGTTTCAAACCTTCTATATTTAGGAATCAACAGAGGTAACCATCCCAATCTGCGAATAATCCCTTTGGAGTGATAGGTGGAAATCCTATAGAGCCACATCAGAATAAAGGTCCACTCAAATGTTGGAAATGTGAAGGACCTCACTTACGCAGATATTGTCCACTTGAGAATGAAAGTGCAAGGCCAACTTATAACATTCAGGAAGCAGAAACAGTGGGTCAAGTAGCAAGGGTAGTCCCTAGAATTTATGCAGCACCGGAGGACCACCAAGCAAATCATCAGTCAATTGTGGTTGAAGTTACAGGTAATATTGTTGAACAATCCATTTCTATTTTGATTGACCCTGGTTCTACTCATAGTTATATCACTCCTAGGGTAGTGGAGAATTGTACTTTTAAGAAGGTCAAGCATAGGAAACCTTGGTTATTTCAGCTTGCCACTGGGACTAAGAGAAAAGTTAGTGACATTGTAGAGAAATACCCAGTGGTCATGAATAGATTGAACACTTGTGTAGATCTGAATGTTCTACCACTCGATTCCTATGATGTTCTCATTGGAATGGATTGGTTGGAAGCCCACCGAGTGAAGCTTGACTGTTATAACAAGACTTTGGAATGCATGGATGAAGAAGGAAAACCGGTAGTTGTGAAAGGTATTCCAAAGGTAATTTCAGTTAGACAGGTTTTAGCAATGCAGTTGAATAAGTTCTATAGGAAAGGTTTCCAGTTGTATGCAGCTCATATTCTGAAACCAACAGGATATGAAACTTCTAGGTTGGAGGACTATCAGGTGTTACAGGAATTCAAGAATGTGTTTCCTGATGATATTCCAGGGCTTCCTCCATAGAGGGACATTGATTTCACCATTGAAATTGTGCCAGGAGTAGCACCAGTGTCCAAGACACCCTACAGAATGAGTACACCAGAGATGCTAGAGTTGAAGATGCAACTGCAAGAGTTGTTGGAAAATAAGTATATTCGACCGAGTGTGTTTCCTTGGAAAGCACTGGTTCTATTTCTAAAGAAGAAAGATGGTACACTCAGGTTATGTATTGATTATAGAATAAATACCCTTTTCCCAGGATTGATGGCCTCTTTGATCAAATGAGAGGAGCAAAGGTATTTTCCAAGATTGACTTGAGGTCTGGTTACCATCAGGTGAGAATCAAGGATGAATACATTCATAAGACAACCTTCAGGACAAGGTATGGACATTATGAGTTTGTAGTGGTACCATTTGGTCTCAAAAATGCACCGGCTACATTTATGTGCATTATGAACAATGTCTTTAGTAAGTATTTGGACAAGTTTGTTCTTGTTTTCCTTGATGACATTCCTGTTTATTCTAAGAATGAGGAAGAGCATGCAGAGCATTTGAGATTGACATTGCAAGTACTTAGGGAACATCAGCTGTATGCAAAGCTAAGTAAGTGTGACTTCTACAGGGATAGAATTCAGTATTTGGGTCACATTATCTCAGAAGAGGGTATATTAGTAGACCCTGAGAAGATTGAAGCCATTATGAATTGGCCGCACTCCAAGAAATGTGACGAATGTAAGATCTTTTATGGGACTTGGAAGATACTACAGGAGATTCATTGAAGGATTTTCCAGGGTGGCACATGCGATCACTTCTTTGCAAAAGAAGGGGATGAAGTTTGAATGGACTTTGAAGTGTGAAGAAAGCTTCCAACGGTTGAAGAACCTTCTCACCAGTGCACTAGTATTGAAAGTTGCAGACCCAGAAAAAGATTTTGTGGTATGCACCGATGCATGCGGACAAGGGCTTGGAGGAGTCCTTATGCAGGATAACCACGTGGTATGTTATGAGTCAAGAAAGATGAAGGAGCATGAGAAGAAATTTGCCACTCATGATCTCGATCTTGCAGCCATAGTACATGCTCTCAAGATGTGGAGACATTACTTGATGGGTAGAAGATTTGAGCTTAGAACAAATCACTATGGACTGAAGTATTTGTTTGATCAGCCTACTCTGAATGCTAGGCAAGCAAGATGGATGGAATTTTCATGTGAGTTTGATTTCGAAATCAAGCACATAAAAGGAAAAGAGAACAAGGTAGTTGATGCACTCAGCAGGAAGGTACAGGAAATGCATGTGGTATCTCTTAGTATTTGCCAATCAGATTTGAGGCAGCAGATTGCAAATCATGTTGCTGGAGATGAATTGTATGAGCAGGTAAAAGAAAAATTGTAGCAACAAAGTCTTGAGAAGAGGTATGAGGGATACAAATTGGAATAAGATGGACTTCTCACTTTTAAAAGAAGAATTCATATTCCTAAAGTAGCAGATTTGAGGAGAATTGTTATGGATGAAATCCATCAAGCTCCGTATTCTGGTCACCCAAGATATCAGAAGACAATTGCTGTAGCTAGAAGGCAATACTTTTGGCCAGGTATGAAAAAGGACATGGCTGAATACATTTCAAGGTGCATGAAATGTCAACAAGTAAAGTTTGAGCATCAACATACAACAGGCTTGTTGCAACCTTTGCCAGTTTCGGAATGGAAATGGGAAGTTATTTCCATGGATTTTATTACAGGATTGCCGATGACTTGGAGACAACATGATTCCATCATGGTTGTAGTAGACAAGTTGAAAATGCAGCACATTTTGTACTAGTGAATTCTATGCATAAGACTAATGAAATTGCAAAGATCTTCATGAATGAGATTTTCAAATTGCATGGATTGCCGAAGGCAATAGTTTCTGACAGAGATGTCAAGTTCACTTCCAATTTTTGGAAGGGGTTGTTTGCAGATTTGGGTACAAAGTTAAACTTCAGCACTACATACCATCGTCAGACAGATGGGAAGACAGAAATAGTTAATTAGGTGCTTTAAGATATGCTTCACATGTATGTGATTGAAAAACCAACCAAGTGGGGAGATTACTTACACTTGGTAGAGTTTGCTTACAACAATGGACAACAAGCATCCTTGGGGATGAGTCCATATGAAGATTTGTACAGAATAAGGTGTAGGACACCAGTGACTTGGGATAATCCAGTGAACAGGGTTGTGATTGGACCAAAATTGCTCAAGGAAATAGAGCAAGAGGTTGTAAAGATCAGGAAAAATATGAAAGCAGCACAGGACAGACAGAAAAGATATGCACATAAGCATAGGATGAACAGAGAGTTCAGTGTTGGGGACCATGTTTACCTCAGAGTGAAAGCAAAGAAAATTTCCTTGAAGCTTGGAAGTTTTGCCAAGCTATCACCTAGATACTGTGGGCCATTTGAAGTGCTTGAAAGAATAGGGCTTGTTGCATATCGACTTGCATTGCCTACTAGTACTAGAGCTCATAATGTTTTTCATATTTCTTTGCTTAATAAATATGTACATGATCCTAACCATGTGATAAATTGGGATGTGATTCAGGTGGAACTTGAGGGAGAGTTCCAAATCGAGCCAATGCAAATCCTCGATAGGAAGGTCACAATGCTCCGAAACCGAGCCATAAGGTAGGTAAAGGTGAAATTGAAGTATTACGGACCTGAAGAGGCTACGTGGGAGTTGGAGGATGCCATACGACTGGCACATCCATTTTGTTCAATTCTGCGGAACACTGAGGCGATACTAGTGTATATTTTTGTTCAAATTTTGTAAATCACTGAGGACAGTGCTATTGAAGGGGGAGGGGAATGTAATACCCCGCTTTTTACCATGCTTACATTAAAAATACATGATATGTATATTGTAAATAATCTTGGTGTGGAGCTAAAGGCCAAGGCCCCACCATCGATTTGGTTATGTTGTGTTTCTGTTTTGAGAATGGTCACTGATGGATATTGGGACATATGGCATATATTTAATTGTGGCATCATGTAAACATGCATTTTAATTAAATAACCTAATCAGCTATGTTCACGGCAACTAAATTGAGAAGCGCAATGATTCCAAACGATAAGGAAAGGGGAATGTTGAGCATTGATTCATGGGGGAAAGACATGTATCACCACCACCCTGTTTGTTCTTGTTGTTAGTTGGGATAGTGAATGGCTGGTAGGAAAACCACCACCATGCCCACACCACTCACTCTCTCCCCACGACGTAGATGTAGGTCTGTCCACTCACCATATCGTGAGTCTGTTCAGTTCCTTCACGCGGACTAAGTTAAAAGATCCATAATTTCATCGTTTGGGGGTTCGCCTTCCCTCTTTTTCTCACTAATTACTAGTCTGTTGTGTGTTCATCTTCATGATTTCACAGATTTTTGGGTATCTTCTTCCACAAATTTCAGACTGCGTATCATTTTATTATTTTCCATCGTTGAATCATGAGCTGAAGACTGCTACTCTATTGCTAGATCATGACCGTAATTTTCTTCCACATTGTGTTTAGCTGTGTATTTTTCCCATCCCGCACAGTTTGGGAGTTTTGTTCTCTTCCCATTTTCCAGTCTGTGCACTTACTCCAGTGATTGTATTAAGAATTGGTGCTGAGGGTTCATAGTGTTGCGTATTGCTAGTTGTCCATGATTGTTGGACTGTGTTTTCCCCTGTAAAAGCTTGAATCTCTTTGTTTGGCTGCTTGCATGAAGTGGATTTGTCCTCGGACTACTTTGGAGTGGTGAATGAGGGCCTGAGGTGCTTGATAAAACTAGTGGGTTGAGAACCACACAGCCAGAGCTACTGAGCTGGATTTCTTCTCCATAACCCCTGAAGAGCACTGGAGGGAAGATCAGGGTCTAAAGGACTGCATTGCAGAGAAGGGACTGAATTCCTTGTGTTGGGTGTGTGGGTGTTCTAGAAGCTAGGTTGGATCTGGTGTTGGTGTCTGTAGCTCTTCAATGAGCTCACCAAATTAGCATTTTCCTTTCCTAGCTCCTAGATGGCTTGATAAACCCAACTTTGTTGGCTTGGCTGATTTGTTGTTTGCCTGATAAACCCAACTGTGTTGGCTTGGATGAAATGTGTACCCTTGTTGTGTTGATATCCATGGCTATGTGTAAGTCTATTTAAGTTCCTTATTCCTTGGGGAATCATGCCCGACTCGGGGGTGGTAGTGTTGCTGAGAGATTAAAGAGCACACGAGCCTACGGTTGGGTGGAACATTGCAGCGATGTAGCTAGTTGCGGAACAAGCTCTTTATAAGATAAGTATCCTTACCTAACTTGTGTCTACAATCATATTTAATGTTAATGAATGCTGATATACATGTTAAATTCTGATTGGTATATGCATGAAGTGTTGATTGATATGTTTTGCTTCTGTTGTGTATAATGAATGGTTATGCTTCATGATATGTTTTATGATTTAAAGTATCATGCTTCAACATTATATGTATATGTATGTTCATGTTCATGGAGCTAGATCCCTGGATGTTTTGATGTATCGTAGCATCCTCTTCGCCAGTCGGAGGGTCGGGGACGTTACAGCCTTGATCGAGAACCACACAGAGAAGAAAATCAAGACCTTTCGATCAGACAATGGCGAAGAATTCACATCAGAAGAATTCAAGAAATTATATAAAGATTCAAGGATTAATAGGGAGTTGACCAATCCATATAATCTACAACAGAATGGAGTTTCAAAAAGGAAGAATAGAACAATTATGGAAGCATCAAGGGCAATGCTTCATGATCAGGATCTTCCTATGTATCTATGGAAAGAATCTTCTAGGGAAGTTGTGTATGTACATAATCGTACTCCACATAGAGTACTTGAGAACAATACATTAGAAGAATATTTCTTCGGCAAGAAAGAAGAAGTCACTCATCTCAGAATATTTGGTTTCCTAATGTACATACACATTTCAAAAGAGAAGAGGATGAACTTAGATCCTTCAGGAAAGAAGGGTATATTTGTGGGATATAGTGAAAGCTCGAACGCTTACGGAATATATTTCCGAGGATTCAAGAAGATCGACATCAGCAGTGACGTGACATTTGACAAAGACTAAGCTTACAACAAATATAGAAAACTACCTATTGAAGCCATTGAAGAACTAGAAGCACCCAAGATCTAAGACACAACAATGAATCAAGAAACTCCAGAAGAAGATCAAGAAATAGAAGAACCTCAGGAATATGTAGATCCACCGCATGAGAATAATTATTACAAAAGGAAACCAACATGAGTAAGAGAGGATATCCTAGATGTAGAGAGATATGGTACTCCAGAAGGAATACACAGAGAAAGGAAGAGACCTAGGCCATACTCCAGTTATGTAGCCCTGTTGTGTGACATCATTGAAAAAGAACCTTCCAACTACGAGGAAGCGGTTGAAAAGAAAGAATGGAAGGATGCCATGATCGAGGAATACCAGTCGATTATGAAGTATGATGTCTGGGATGTGGTCTCAATACCAAAAGGGAAGTCTATATTTACTTCCAAGTGGATCTACAAGATCAAGCATGCTGCAGATGGAAGCATAGATAAACAAAAGGTGATATTTGTGGCACGTGGATTCTCCCATAAGGAAGGGATAGATTATGAGTATACTTTTTCACTTGTAGCCAGATACACTTCCATCAGAACAATACTTTCTCTGGCTATAGTGATGAAATGGAAGATACACCAGATGGATGTCAAGACAACGTTATTGAATGGTGTAGTGGAAGAGGACGTGTATGTGGAGCAGCCACTTGGATTTGAGACCCATGACAAGGAGACTCATGTGTGCAAATTGAAGAACTCCTTGTATGGTTTGAAACAAACACCCAGGATGTGGTACAATACGATTGAATGCTTCCTAACTATTTTTGGCTTTACCAAGAGTAAAGTGGATTCCAACCTTCACTACAAGGTTAAGGAAGGGAACCTAGTGATGCTTCTATTGTATGTATATGACCTATTTGTGACTGGAGAGGATGGGTTGATTACTGACACGAAGAGGAATCTTGTTGTCTACTTTGAAATAAAGGCCTTGTGTATGATGCACTACTTTCTAGGCATGGAGGTGTGGCAGAGCACGGATGGAATCTTCCTTGGACAAGGGAAGTATGTAGTGGAGATCCTGAAGAGGTTCAGGATGATGGACTACAAGGCCACTGGAAAACCTATGGCATCGAACCTAAAGCTATTGAGTGATTCTTCATCAGAGTCAGTTGATGCCACGATGCATCGTTAGATGATTGGATCCTTGATGTACCTAACGAATATGAGACCAAATATTAGCTTTGCTATGAACAAATTGAGCCAACTCTTGATGGATCTTAGGCATGTTCACATGATTGTAGCAAAGCATATTCTGAGGTACCTGAAGGGTACAGGTTTTTATGGGCTCAAGTATGATGAAAATTAGAAGATTAACCTATAGGGTTATGTGGACTCGGATTGGGTAGGAAGTACCACTAATAGGAAGAGCACTTCAGGGTGCTGCTTCAGTATGGGATCAGGTGTGATCTCTTGGTGTGGCAGGAAGCAATCTTGCATGGAACTAAGTACAACCAAAGTAGAGTATGTCGCAGTTTGTTTGGCTAGATGTGAGGCAGTATGGTTGTTGGTCCAGGGAAAGAGCATAAGGAAGAACCTAAAGCACAAGCGCAAGAGGAAAAGAAGGCACACAACGAGATGAAGGTAGGTAAAGGATGAAAAGGAAGCGTAGAGCAGAGAAATCTACGATGAGAAATGGTGCAACGAGGAAAGTACACTTGGAGTCGGTGGAAGTGTGGTAGTTAAAATATTTAAGACTGAGAAGTGGAAGGTCAGAAGACTACAGGAGTCAGAGTCAGTGGAAGACTAAAGGACGGGCTTTTGTGGCTAGTTATGGTCATGATCAATGTAATACAAGACTTTTGCGGCTAGTGTGGCCTTTAATCAATATAGTAGAATATATTTTGTATCTACTTCTGAATGTAATAAATGAGTTGTACTCAGTCGACCCTATGCGGTCTTGTAATTTTTAGAAATAAGAGGAACCCTATCTGTATAAGGGTTAGCCTATTAGTTAGTCAGTTAGAAGAATAGTAAGGAGACATCAAAGAGGAGTCTGATATTAGAAGGTTATTGAGCTGCAGATCTGTAGCAAAATGCGCAGACCATTTTGTACAGTCATTTTGCAGCTGAGTGTGCATGTAGTAGAGTAGAAGAGTCGATCCAAGATGTGTGTAGATTAGTAGGAGTAGATAGAAGAATAAACCAGAGAGCATGAGAGAAATAAGATTCTGAGCCAAAATTACATATCTTAAAATAGTCTATAAGTCACAGACTACAAGGTGATATATATATTTCTCATGCCAGATGAGGAGCACCTTGGTGGTTTTTCCCATATGGGTTTCCACGTTATTTATTGTGTTGATGAATGATTGAATGTGTGTTGAATGTTTAACTATTAATGTTGATTTTTTTATTAACTTGCATTATTTATGGTTATTTTTTGAATGAATGTCGCAATACTAATAAGCAGTGAATTAATGTCGCAATACTGATAAGTAGTGAAAGACTCCAACCCTCCATCTCTGTCGAGAACCTTGGTCGAGCGCCAAGGGACTATAATCCCTTGCCAACTGTGAAAACATGGTTCTGGAAGTTACACATTAAGATATATTGGGTGAGACTGTTCCTTCCTAGCATGTGTTTCCAGCTGAGCTTGCTCTATCGGGGCGATGTCTTTGGATATTTTGTTGGTTTTGTGTTATTATTGAACATGGGCCACGTGTGTATTGAAAAGTAGGGAAACAAATGGTTCTATTGTTGGGATATTAATAATTTGAGTTGAGGGAAATGTTGTGGAATCCGAAAAAGAAGGAAATCAAGGATTGGTTGGAGTCTAAGATGTTGGCATTTGTGCAAGAAGAGAGCGAAAGATCATGGTTGAGCGCAAAAAACTGTTTAGACCGATACATATACTCTGATACTCACAAGATATTCTTTGTAGAGTTTTATATTGTGCTATATGAGTGGTTGTCGATATTGGAAACTCATCAGACAAATTTCCAGAGAAGAGAAGTAGTCAAGTGGAGTGCTCAGCTGATTAGCGAGATAACCAATGTAAGTAACCCTATCTTGAGAGCTGTTGATTTTTGGGTCGACGGTGTTTTGCAAGGATACATTACTGAATTTGTAGTAGAGATAATAACCTCGAATAGTGAGGTTGAAAGAAATTTTTTCCAAGGGCCCTGAAGAAGGTATTTTTTATCTATAAATACATGGATAAAAATTCTTGTCTATAAGAAGGGTATTTTGTAGTTGAGCAGTTGAGTCGCATATCCAGATGAGGGGATATGTCATGGATGACCTACAGAGACAATGGGAAATGGTGAGCTGAAATGTTCCCAGGAAGTGTAGAACCTGAACTAGAAGTTGGATTCCTAAGGAGTGGAAGGAGATTCAAGTCGGGAAAAAGAAGAAAGAGAGAAGGAGGAAGACGAACTCCTAGTCTGCTTGAAGAAAGAGAGTACGAAGTTGAGTTGCGGTTAGATTAAGGGTCTTACGATGAAGAGGAATACTATAGCCTAATTTCTAAAGGAGTAGATGAATATGAAGAATATGTAGAGACACCAAGATTAGGATGCAACTACATCCCACCAGGAGTATCGCCATAGGTAAGGTCTAGAGCATCATCTCTGGAAAGAGTTATTAATATTGAAAGTGTTAGTACTGCAACTAGTGCACAAGGGAGTCCTCCTTCATTAAATAGTCCTTTAGATAACCTTGACACCAAATCAATGGTTGGGACAGATATTAGATTACCAACATTCAATGGGAACGAAGCAGAAGATACCGAGCAACATTGGTTCCTTTACGAAGCTGTTTGGATGGTGCGCCAAGTTCACAATGCGAACCTAAGAAAAGCACAAATGATCACGACTCTACGAGGTCATGCATTGGACTGGTTTATGAATTTCTGTGTAGTACTAGTAGGAACCCCATCATAAGACCCTTTATGAGATCCGACTTTCGATGATTTGTGAGTTCAAAAAACCCAAATTTGAGTTGCACTACATCACTGAGATCAAGGAGATAAAGTAGTTGCCGACGGAATCCATATGGGATTTTGATCAGCACTTTAAAACTTTGATGGACAAAGTTAGTTTCCAGATTTTGGATGTACAACATAAAGAGTGGTTTATTGTTGTGCTCTTCTAACACATTCGAGCTCCTTTGATACAACAGAATATTGTGTCACAGACAAAAGTGCTAGAGATAGCAATGAAGCTGGAATCCTCACCGATCAAATATGGTCACGCAAGAATGATTTAGTTTCAGTCACAGTTGGATAATATGACAATACAACTCCAAGACATCAAGAAGGGTAAAGAAGCATTTGAGGAATTTTGGTGCACAAGATTTCGAACAGATGGACACACAAAGGATAATTATTCATCGTGCATGAATTATATATCATCGGGAGCGCCTAACCCACTGTTGCAACTGCAACAATTTCCCAAATTTTTTGAAAATTTTGGACCCTCCTTTTGGTTTTATTTAGCCTAGGTTTGATCGATTTCTTTAAATCTGTCCTAGAAGTCCAGTTTTTCTACTTAAATTGATCTTTGGGAATTCGGAGGATTAGTCAAATTTTTTTCCTTTGTTTCAGAACTTGAATGAGCTAGTATTGTCATTTCCCAGCCGAAGAGTCTTTCGCTTTACTTGAGAACTTAACTTTCTGATTTTTTCGATGATTTGTTTATCACTGTCGAAAGTCAGTTGAAGAATGAGCTAGGGCATTAGTCCTCTATGCCACCGATGTTTCAGAAGGAAAACAGTGAACGTCCCGATGGACAGTCCTGTTTCTCGACGATCCATGCTTTTATCTCCCTTTTGTTTTTCAAACCTTCGTTGACTTGGTTTTTTATCGTTATCGGAACGAGTTTTGAGATTTGATTGGAGGACTTGTCCTCTATGTCACTGACGTTTTAGAAGGAAATTAATAAGAATCTTAAAAGATAGTGTTTTCGATTGCCGATGCTGTAGTGGTTAGTCTCTCTGATCGTCGATATCTTAGAAGTCTGAGCTCCGATATCTTTTAATTTAGAGTAAGTCGCAATGATATCCTTTATATTTCCGATAATGCAAAGAGTATTGTGGTTTGAAGTTTCGATGCGTTAGTGATTAATGGTTCCGATCTTTGATGTATAAACATCATGATGATAGTGCTCAGCATTGCCGACACTATGGCAATGTTTAGGTTTGAATCGCCGACACTGTGGAAACGTTGAGGTTTGAATCGCCGATCCTTAGCGTTTAGAGATTCTGATCGCCGATGGATTTAATGTTGTCATAGATCCATAGTAGTTGTAAGTCTGCCATTGCAGCTATCAACAAAACTATTCTCCCAACGTTTACTATTTTCAAACGCCCATAGGGTTTTCCCACCGATTCTTTTACCACAGGGTTTATATATAGAGGCAGAGCATTGTTTTATTATTATCCATGTTTAAAAATCACATTTGATCCAGTCCTTGTCAATTGAACTGTTTCACGTGCCCAGCTGTCTGGATTTCACTCATTGGCATGCTACTGTGGAGGTTTGGGTCATCCCATCGACTGCATTGCGTTTTTCCAGGTAGGAAACCTATGGCTTTATCTTTTGACTCTTATTTGTTGATTGGAACCATGGGTTTTCCTGGGTACGTTTTTCCCACTTAGGTTTTTTGCGTGAGTTTAGTTTTCCCACTTAAAGCTTATTTTCCTTCATTGTATACTTTCATAACATTTTAAGGACGAGGAATTTAACTATTACAGTTGCTTGAGCAATTTTTTCTTTTGAGTCCGCAGGATTGAACCGTTATGTATGCTTTACTCCTGTCTAAAATATTAAGGGGTTGGTGCAGACAAGAGTTACGCTGTCTACACCACCCATTCTTTGGTTATTCATGGCTGTCCAGGGGGGGGTTTAAACTATTGCATGTGTTTACCCTATTTTCATGGGACGATAGCGGTTTTCAAGGTTTTGGTCTAGTTAGGGTTTTCTAGATGAGGAACCACAGTATAGGGTCTAGCGTTTTGAGGTTTAGTAGTAGCAGCAATGTGGTCCATGATTTTCTATCAGGGTTGTGATTTTATTTATAGACAGTGGACTTAGAGGATTTTAAGACACAACCGTAGGATTTTCTTTTCTGCTTGTCATTTTTCTTTTCATGCATTAATACTGTGTATAGTTCATTTTTCAGAATGTATATTGAAGAGGTAAATAGATTTCTACAGTTTTTTGTTATTATTGTTTCACTTGATAAAAGTTAAAGGGTCTAAGAATATGCTATGTTTATGACAGGGTGATTGCTATAGAGGAGATATGTCTAAAAGACAAAATAAGAAGGCTCCAGTTATTGAAGGAGAACCAGAGGTTGAGATCATCACCAAGGTTGAATACATATATGAAGATACCAAATCTACCATTGTGGTCGAACTAGATTATAAATGGGGGGAAATATATAGGATGATTGCAAATCATAATGTGTCTGATGTAGGATTCAAAGAGCTAACTATTTATGCAAACATCGAGAAATCGGCTCTTATGAAAGTAGCCACAAGACCTGAGTTGTTCCCATGCTTAGAGGTGATCAGTTGGATTCTGCCTAGGGAAGATGTAACTACGATGATCCTTGAAAATACTGCTAAACAGGGCTACGATACATAAGCCCTGCTTATGTCTCCATGGCATATCATCTGCCTCCTGCTCAGATTTACTTAATAGAAAGCTGAATGAAAGAGACATATATGGACCTGGTAGAAACAGTTCAAATAATGATGATACTAGGGAAGAACTTTCAAACCAGGCCTTCAGGAGAATATGATACATCTACTCTCCAAACTCCCTATAGATTTATTGCACTAATGCTGAATAGGATTTTTGGGAGAGCTCACGAAAAAAGTTTCAAATTAGGATGGATACCAATTATCTTCTATGTGGCCACTCAAGGAACCATACTCAATTGAGAAAACATAGTGTCCAATAGCCTCTCAGCATGCATATCTTCAGCTTTGGGAGAGGTGTCACAGAAGAAATCAGATTTCTAGATGAGCTCTATCCTAGTTGACTGTATACTATGTACCCAGTATTTTCTAGCCTTGAGGTGTAATTGGGACAAGGACAGGACCCTGGTATACACTGCATATAAATTATTTTGGGAACACAAATACTATAGCTACTACAAAGAAATATGTGAACACTTCATCATGACTTTGTACACTCTAATTTTCCTGACTGAATGCAACTGCATGTCCAAAGAGGCATTCAAAGTCATTGAGGAATATGGAGACTATTATTTAACCGAGGAAGGAATGTATATTAGAATGTATGGGTGTTCTAGAGCACCTTCTCTACTCCCTAAATATGCCGCTGATTATGTGCTACATAAAGACACAGTTAGGAAGGTATATCTTGATGGTGTGGGGAGTTTATTATTCGAGCATAAAAAGGAAACATATCCTTCCATACCTTTCTGGATGGGGAGTTATAAGTTTTCAAATGTAAAACAGACTACAGAATTTGTGCAGGAGTTGGAGCACTTCCATTTTGGCGAAATGAACTTTCACAAGAATGACTCCCAGAATAAGGTAACAAATCACTGGAAAGAGGAAAGCATTCATTTTGAGTATAATAACTTCTGGGACAAGGACGAGGAAAAATTTAGGAGTGCAAAGAACATGAATTCCCTAAATAAGAGATTTAAACAGAAAATCACTACTATGGGCGGAAAAGGAAAAATTACACAGAAGACTAAGACAACGGAAGAAGAAGAGGGCAAAAAGAGGGAAGAAGATGCTAGAAGGCTAGCACAAGAGGTAGAGAGTTGGATGAATAATAAAGAAGAAGAAAGAAAGAGAGCTACAAAAGAAGCAACAAAGAAGGAAGAGGAGGAGAGAAAGAAGAATGAATAAGCAAAGATAAAGAAAAGACAAGAAGAAAGTGAAGATATGAGATTAACAGGATCTCAAAAATACCAACAGACTACTAAACAGATGGATACATAGGGGGGACATGATCATACAGATCAAGGGCATGGACAAGATAATCCTGATCCCCAGGAGCCTATTGTAGCTTCTGGCAGCACTGAAGGGCAAGCTGTGTTTTCTGGAATGAATTTTATCCCTTTCATGTAGAAAGAAGGGGAGGAGGTCCCTAATTTCAGTACCATTTTCTATGACAAGGAGAAGAAAAGGATTGTTAAAAGAACTGAGAAAAAGGTTGAAACAGGAGGACAACAGGAAAGATGATAACTGACAAGACTTTGGTGTATGGAACAGATGCAGATCCAAGATTGACAGCAAGAGATGGGGTGGCGTTAACCCAAGCTACTGAAGATAATGTAGATAGGATGATGACGGATCTTGAGCAGTCAAGAAAGACCACAACTCAATTAAAAGAAACAATGAAGAAAGAGAGGGATGAAGGTCATAAGTTGAAGAGGAAATATGAGGACATGCAGAATGAAGAGAGGAATTCAAAGATAGAACTCCAGACTCTACAGGCAAGTAAGGTGGCTTTAGAAGTCTCTTTAGAGAAAATGGAAAAGGATGCTCAAAACAACTTAGCAGAATTACAAAGGCTACAACTAGAGAATCAAGTGTTGAAAACTAAGAAAGATGACATTCAGGTGTCCTATGAAACTCTGAGTGTAGAGAAAGACCAGTAACGAAGAAAAAATGTTGAGTTGGAAACAGAGAAGGCCACCACAGAAGAAAGAGAAAAGCGATATCAAATACAGGTGGCATCCTTGGAAGAATAGAATGCTTCATTGAAAGCATCACTGAAGGATGCTATAGAACAAAAGACAGACTTCCAACCTTTAAAAGAACATGTTCTAACTCAGAGAAGGAAAATACACCATTTGCAAATGTGTGTTGAGGAAGAAAGATTTAACATTTTACAAACAGATAGCAGATTAGAATAAATTTTGGACACTACGTCTTATTTTTGGACAGATCTCAGGAGATTCTAGAGATTCTGACGGGACAAATAGTGTGGATAGAAACAAATGAGGAACATCCTACGGAGCTACCAGTTAAAGACCAGCAGAGTTTAAAGCAGGAATATGATTTATTAGAGTTTTCAATCAATGTTGCGGAAGAATTCAAAGAAAAATGTAAAGAAAACGAGGGGAGAATCTTCCGAATACTACAAGAGGGTTCTTGCTACATACAATAAATGCCATTTTTCAACAGAGAGAAGATTGGAATCAATACCAGAGCATAAATTATTTATAGAGCATCTACAGAATAGATACCAGGAAGACGAGAAAGAGATACAACAAGTAAAGGATCTAGATGAACAGATATTAAAGAATGCAGTTGCACATGCAGATATAAGTATACACCTCCTGGAGGATTATCTACACCTCAGTCCTGCAAGAATAGAAGGGTTAAGGAACCAGGCAGCCAAATATGAGATAAATATCCATTTTCTTGAACCCTCCAGATTTGAAGGTATAGCAACGGAGGCTCAGGCATGGAAAAATTTCATCAATGACCAAGCGGGCCCCTCTTCATAAAGTGTTTTAAAATATTTTTGTTTTGAAATGTAATATATTGTATAAATTATGAGCACATACTACAAGACAAAATTTTGGGATTGAGAAGTTGGGGAATCCCAAAAGTCATTGAGGGGCAGCCCAAAGGTTTTGCTTTTTTCTATAAATATAGGAGAGTTTAGATGTAGAAGGGACTTCTTTCCCAGACCATTTTGGAGAGTATATTGTAAGAAGAACTACTTCCTTTTACAATAAAGAATTACAAGTTTCTGCTAAAGAAAGTTTGGTGGAATGTTTCAAATGCTTTGCTATGGATCAGTTGAATGTGAACTATTTCCTTTTCATCTTATGTCCATTAATTGTGAGATCGTTCTAACTCATTGAATTTATGTTCATGTTATGAATGTCTTCTAGTTTATTCTGTGAAATTTCCATTGTGAGTAATGAAGGTTGTCATAAACAACAAGCTATCTTGTTGTTCATATTTCTATTAATGTTCATATGTTCTGAAATAAGTAACAGCTATCTGTAATTTTTCTTAATACATGCACAGAGATACATTACTCATTGATAAGTGATAATTTTTCTCCCTAGGGATAGGTTAGTTAGTTAATTTTAGTTTCTTGATGTTTGTGATTTATATGCGAGAGAGGTAAGAACCTACGCATCACATTGTGACACTCCTCATTATCTCTATCAATTTGCATTTTTAGATAGGAAATTTCACATCATAACTTAAACACAAAAAACTAAAAAATATACACAGTGGACCGAGCCGTAACCGGTAAAACATTTTAATTTGTTACTTGACCTACAGTAGTCAGATCGTAAACCGGATGGATTCCCCATACCAAATAGTAACGGGCTAGTTGGGAACGTTTATTGGCGAGAATACCTAACTGTTGTTACTTGCTATTTTCCAGGCTTCAACAATTTTTGGCGCTAGAAGGAGGGCCACTAGTGCATGGCTGGCCGAGGAAGTTCACTTCCTCAAAATCACTCCACCGGTGACAGTTCTAAAAGTAGTTTGTTTCACAAATCCTTCCTTGAAGATAAAGAGAAAGGGTATCTGTATCCCGTCGATAACAAAGTGGTTGATGATTTAAGAAGAATCACTAGGGCATATGCGAAAAAGATTGGAGGATTACCTATCATTTTTGTCTTACCTAGAAGAGAGTATCAGAAGAAATATCGCCCTCAATTAGAAGACTCAGTGTTGGTAGAATATCTTGAAGAAATGGTAGAAGCAGCCTTACAAGAAGTTGACCAACCTTTGAATCAATTGGATTGAGGTTCAAATTACTGTTCACCTTTCCAGACCCCTGTTCAGTCACAACCTCATTCTCCACTCAGAATCATGGCTAATGTAAATGCAAACCAACCACCTCCACCACCTGCTTGGAGAGCTAGGTCGCCTTTAAATTTGATGCCTCCCTTGCATGATTTGCCTCAAGCTTTTGACAAGATGTTACCTAAGTTTGAACCAAGTGAAGGAGTTTTGGTAGATGATCATTTACATAGTTTTTACTTGGCTATAGAAGGATTACGAGCTGGGGAGCATGATGATGTAGTGTGTAGATTGTTTCCCCACACTCTCAAAAGGAAAAGTGACCTCATGCTATTTTGCACTTCCTACAAATTCAATCACATATTGGAACACATTTGAGAGAATGTTTAGAAGTAAATATGCAGTTCAGAAAACTCATGCATCCTTAATGAAGGGGTTATGTGCTCTAAAGAAAGAAGGAAAAGAAAAAATACATGATTTCACTCAAAGATTTGTTGCTTACCTAAAAAAATTTACTGCCATAAATAAGCCATCTAAAAATGCCCCGATAGAATACTATACCTCATCCCTTGGGCCTGATCTAGCCATGTTTGCCAAGATATCAGTGAGACCTACAGTAGTAGAAAATTATGAAGAAGCTGAGAAGGTGGAGGCTGAGATGGAAAGCATAGAAAATTATCCTGTGCAGTTGGAAGAAAATAATTTTGGAAGCAAGAAACCTTTATTACTGACTAAGCCTAAGGATGAGCGGTCACAGGATTTTGAACGGATGTTGAAGATGATGCAAAATTTATCCAATAGAGTGATAGATTTAGAGAAAGAGAAAGAAGCTCATAAATCATATAAGCCTTATTATAAGAAAAGGGAAGACAACAGTCAACCTAAGCCTCCTCCACACAGTCCTGCAGCAATGAATTTAACTGATGTAGGCATGGATAATTTTTGTACTTTTCATCAACAGCCTCATTCTGAGAAGAATCCCCCCCAATGGATAAATTCTATGACACTGGTAATGAATCAATTATTGGATTCCAAACTGACAAAAACTGGTAAAGAGGAAGAAAAAGATAATCAATCTACAGAGAAACAAGAGGAAGAGACTTTGGTTTTATGGGACTATGTCTCAATTTTTGATACAGAAGAAGAAGACTCTCTAAAACAAGAGGAAACATCAGAAACCAATGTGACAACCAGAAGTCAGATTTTGTTAAAAGAAGACAAGTCAATACTCCCTAAGATCAAGAAACTTCAAGAAAATATGAAGAAGATAAAAAAGAACACTACAACGGTTAAAATACATGAATTTACCATTTCAAGTCAAAATTCGAAGAAAATTAACATGCCTCTGAAGATAAGATTGATAATGTCAAGAAGAATCTCAAAGAACATGAGATGGGGTATGATATTGTGGAAGACATTAAAAAAACTAAGGCAAATATCTCATTGTTTGAAATGTGTAATGTACCTCAACAGAAAGAGAAACTGTTAAAAGCACTTGAGGTACCAGAAGAAGAGTTTCCCACTGACAACCAACCTGAAGAAGAAATTGGTGAAGCAAGTGTGGGAGGTAAGTCTAAGTATAAAACCCCAGCATTTCTCCTAACTTTTGAGATTTTCAACTATAATGTGCACAACTATTTAGTAGACTCAGGAGCATCGTTCAACCTTATGCCACTTTCATTTTGCAAGAAAATCAATGGACAACCTAAACCATCTACTTGGCAGGTTCTTCAGTTAGACAGGACAACTGTGAAAGTAATAGGGGAAATGGAAGATCTCATTCGCTTATCTAAAGATGAGAGGGTATGTCAGCACATCGACATTGTAGTAGCAGACATACCTGATGCTTATGGACTGGTTTTGAGTTGAGACTAGTCGGCAAGGCTATATGGATACTTCGCATCAGATTGGTCACATTTATGGTTTCCTCATAAGGGAAGTCCCAATAAAATAAAAGTATTAAGAGAGCCTCAAATGAAATACAATGTTACTCAGTTATAAGGAGAGAATAAGCCAGTAAAATCTGTGTTGGGAAATTACTTCATTGAATTGGAACCAGGAAATTACCAAGCTGAAGAAGCCAGCAATACACTTGACACCCATCCCGATCTCCTTTGATTTTCACGAGATGATGAGATTGACTGTAAAATAGTAGATTTAGTTTCAAATATAGTTTTTAATTCAAGTTCAGTAGAAGTAGATAGTTTTTGGGCCCTTTATTTTGATGGATCTAAAACATTGGAGGGATCAGGAGCTGACTGTGTCCTTATGGATCCAAAGAAAAATAAACATTTTCTTTCTTGTAGATTAGAATTCGAATGTACAAATAATACAGCTGAGTATGAAGCACTAGTTCAGGGACTTAAAAAGGAAATAGAACTGAAAGTGAAAAATATGAAATTATATGGAGACTCTGAAATTGTTGATAAGAAAATTCGAAATAAGATACACTGTATTTCACCACATTTTAAAGCCTATCAAAATGAAGTTTGGGATTTGCTTATAAATTTTCATGCATTCAATATTGTGTCCATTCCTAGATTAAAGAATGCAGCAGCTGATTTACTAGCTACCTTAGATGCAAGGCTAGTACCTTCTAATAATAGATGCTCTATTGAATTAATTTTCAAGACTTTTGTTCCAGATATGATAAAAAATTTACGGGTTTTTGACGATGATCAACAAATTTTGGAATGCTTGATGAATGATGAGACTTTTAAAGGAGCAATAATAGATGATGAAGAACATCAAGCAGAATTAAAATTTGGGAACTTTATTCCTAAGGGAGTCAGGACCTTGGAATGAATGTTTGACTTAAACAACAAATTCAGAAAGCCAACGAATGTCAAGACTCATTTCTCATCCTTGTAATTTGAGCTAATAAATTTGGGGACTAAAGCTGAACCCAGATATGTAAATTTGGGAAAGTGTTGTTCTCCGAGCGAAAGAAGTAAGTTCATTTGTTTGTTCAAACAGTACAAAGATGTGTTTGCATGGACATATGAAGATCTTAAAACTTATGACACAAATATCATACAACATGTCATCCTGATTAAAGCGGGAGACAAGCCTTACCAACAACCTTTGAGGAAGATGCATCCGAAGCTGGAACCTTTAATTCAGAGTGAAGTGAAAAAATTGTTGGATGCTAAAATTATATTCAAAGTCAGACATTCAGAATGGGTTTTGAATTTGGTGCCAATAAGGAAAAATTCAGGAGGGATCAGGCTCTGTGTAGATTTCAGAAACCTCAATCGTGCGTCAAATAAAGATAACTACCCAGTCCCACCCATGGAGCAAATACTGTAGATGGTTTCAGGTTTTGAATTGTTTTCATTATTAGATGGATTCTCTGGCTATAATCAAGTATTAGTAGCTGAAGAGGATAGGATTAAAACCAAGTTCAGAACCAAGTGGGGAACTTTTGCTTATAGAAGAATGCCCTTTGGACTCATTAATGTTGGAGTTACTTTCCAGAGGGCCATGGATATAAATTTCTGCAGTCTGATTGGCCATAGTGTTGTGGTATATCTCGATGATGGCACAATATTTTCAAAAGAGAGAGAGGAACATGCATTCCATCTAAAACAAATTTTCGAGCGTTGTCAAAAATATGGTATTTCACTAAATCCTAAAAGATGCATGTTTGCGGTCATAGAAGGAAAGCTACTGGGCCATCTTGTTTCTAAGAAAGGGATCTCCATAGACCCAGAAATGATTAAAGCCATAGAACAGATCCCTTTACCCCATAACAAAAAGGGCATGCAATCATTCACAGGGAAAATTAAGTTTGTGCGAAGGTTTGTACCATATTTTATTCAAATTGTCAAACCTTTGCAGCAAATGGTTAAACAAAGTGTACAATTTAAATGGAATGATGTGGAAAAGAATGCATTCAGTAATATAAAAACATCTATTGCTCATGCACCATCACTCAAAATTCTGAATTTCAAAAAAGATTTTATTCTGTACACTTTTGCATCTGATGATTCATTGGCAGTGGTGCTTACACAGAAGGAAGATGGGGGAGATGAGTACCCCATATCATTTATGATCACTGGTCTGCAGAGAGTTGAATTGAATTATCCAGCTATTGATAAACAAGCTTATGCATTTTTTGAAGTGGTAAAGAAATTCAAGCCACATATACTTAAAAACCGTACTAAGGTAATAGTTCCACACCCAGCTGTAAGATCTCTTTTTGTACAAAAGGAATTAGGAGAAAGAAGAGGCAACTGGGTAACCGCCTTACAAGAATATGATCTTGAGTTCAAACCAACATCCATAGTAAAAGGACAAGGATTGTGTAAACTAATGGCTGAAGGTAAAGACAATGAAGAAAAGTGTTGGGATAATGAAGCTGAGTTACATATGGTGGATGTATGTCCTCTATTCACTGCTCTAGATTCTTGGTACCGGGACCTAGTACATTACCTTCAAAAAGGATATTTGCCGAAACATTGGAATTCCAAACAACGAAGAGCATTACGTCTTAAATCAGCTTCATATCAAATAATTGATGGAGTATTATTCAGAAAGAATTATGATGGAGTTTTTCTCAGATGCTTAGAACAAGAAGATGCAAAGAAGGTCATAACAAAATTACATGTTGGGCCTACTGGAGGTCATTTTTCCAAAGATACAACAGCCCATAAGATTCTCAGAGCCGGATATTACTAGCCTACACTATTTAAGGATGGTCATGCTCATGTCAAAAAGTGTGATGTTTGTCAAAGAGGTGGTGGAAGACAAACTAAAGCAGCAGGGCCTTTAAAACCAGTGATGATAACAGAACCATTCAAACAATGGGGAATTGATATTATTGGAGAAACAAACCCAAATTATTCCTTGCAGCACAAGTACATTTTGACAGCATCTGACTACTTCACCAGATGGGTCGAGGATATTCCGTTACACAAAGTAATGAAGATGCAGTCATGGATTTCTTACAAGATCACATTATGACCAGGTTTGGGGTTCCAATTTCCTTGGTTTTTGATAATGCTACTTACTTTTCTTCTATTAGATTAACTACATTTGCTAATGAAAGAGGAATCAAGTTGCATTATTATGCAAACTATTACCCACAAGGAAATGGTTTGGCATAATCTACAAATAAGAATTTGATTATAATTCTAAAGAAAACCGTAATAGAAAATCAGAGGAGTTGGAATTTAGCGTTACCTAATGCTCTTTGGGATGATAGAGTCACACCCAAGAATTACTTAGGTGTGTCACCATACACTCTTGTTTACGGAAAAGAAGATATTCTTCCTCCCAACATTCTGTTACCATCTTCCATAATAGCTCAAGAATCTAGAGGTATCGATAACAAAATCCTACAGATCAGAATCTATAATCTTTTGAAGTCAGAAGATTCTAGGTCCAAAGCCAAAGAAATATTTAAGCATCAATATGAAGTAGTGAAACATTGGTTTGATAAGCATAAAGCTGGGAACAAAGAATTCGAAGTGGGAGACCTAGTTCTTAAGTGGGATCATCCGCACGATGAAAAGGGAAAGCACACTAAGTTTCAACAGTTATGGGTAGGCCCTTTTCAAATTGCAGCAAAGATTGGCCCCTCAACTTACAAGTTGCAAGATTTATAAGGGTGGGAAGAGAACTTACCAGTTAATGGTTTAGTTCTCAAACCTTAGTTTTCTTGATTTTTATTTCTTGGTTATCTTGTACATAAATAAACTGACTAGTTTGTTTTAATTAGGGTTTGATTGATTGTAATAAAGAAGCACAACTTTTGGTTGCATGGAGTTCATTAGAATTCTAGATTAACTAAAATACTTGATTACAAGACTATGTACTATTAATTTATTTGAAATAACTTCTTCTAGTTTAGCAGTTTTCCTAAATGGTTATGAACACATTGAAGTCCTACTTAATCCTTGTAAAATAACTCAGGATATAAAGGTCTGGAATACTATTTTGAGGCTCCATACATATCACATTAAAAATGTATTAGGGGGTGACAACAAAGGACCTGAGGAAGCAGGGTAAACAATATATTATATTTAAATGATCCCATGCCAGGAATTGAAAGACAAAAGGCAAATAAGAGTCAAAATCTCCTACGAAAGCAATATGTATCAAAACACAATACTGAACAATATTAGTACAATGATTTCCAAAGTTCTTCTCCATTCGTGAGCTGAAAAAATCAATACATATCTCACACAAAAGGACACTATGGATAGAGGAGCTTGAATAAAATTTTTAGAAAGAAGGCATGCAGGAGGACTCAAAAGAGGACAAAATTCCAAAAGCACAAAAGTGCAAAATGGCATGGGAATGAGGAACAAACGAATATTTCTGTTTACCATATGTTACAATCTTGTGGTGTCTAAGCTGGAAGCAACCCGAAGACAGAGGTAAAAATGAAACTCATATTCTTGGCCTCAAAAGAGGTATCTAGACTTTGAAATCTTGGTTTCTATGTTCCTTAAATTTGACTATCATCAATGATTAAAAGTACATACATCTGCCATTTGGGAAATCCAGACATCTAGAAGCATTCAGCATGTTGGTATTATCAAAATAGGTTGTGGCTCAAAGAAGAAATTGTCCAGAGATCTACGGTTCACCAGGTAGTCGCCAATTGTTGTAGCTGCAACAATTTCCCAATTTTTTTGAATATTTTGGACCCTCCTTTGGTTTTATCTAGCTTAGGTTTGATCGATTTCTTTAAATCTCTCCCAAAAGTCCAGTTTTTCTACTTAAATTGATCTTTGGGAAGTTGAAGGATTAGTCAACTTTTTTTTCCTTTGTTTCGGAATTTGAATGAGCTAGTGAATGAGATAGTATTGCCATTGCCTAGATGAAGAGTCTTTCGATTTATTTTAGAACTTAACTTTATGATTTTTTCGATGATTTGTTTATCACTGTCAGGAGTCGGTTGAAGAATGATCCAGGGCATTAGTCCTCTATGCTGTCGATGTTTCGAAAGGCAAACAGTGAACGTCCCGATGGACAGTCCTGTTTCTCACCGATCCATGATTTTATCTCCCTTTTGGTTTTCAAACCTTCGATGACTTGGTTTTTTATCACTATCAAAATGAGTTTCAAGATTGGATCAGAGGGCTTGTCGTTTATGCTGCCAACATTTTGGAAGGAAATTGATAAGAAGCTTAAAATATAATGTTTCTCATCGCCGATGCTGTAGTAGTTAGTCTCTCTGATCATCGATAACTTAGAAGTCTGAGCTCTGATATCTTTTAATTCAGAGTAAGTCACAATGATACCTTTTATATCGCCGACGCTGTGAGGAGTATTGTGGTTTGAATTTCCAATGTGTTAGTGGTTAATGGTTCTGATCTCTTGTGTATAAACATCGTGATGATAGTGCTCGGCATCGCCAAAACTGTGGCAATGTTTAGGTTTGAATCTTCGACACTGCAGAAATGTTGAGGTTTGAATCACCAATCCTTAGCATTTAGATATTCTAACCACCGATGGATTTAATGTTGTCGCATATCCATAGTAGTTGTAAGTCTGTTGTTGCTGCTTTCAACAGAACTATTCTCCTGACGTTTAGTGTTTTCAACCGCCGATAGGGTTTTCCTGCCGATTCTTTTACCGAAGGGTTTATATATAGAGGCGGAGCATTATTTTATTATTATCCATGTTGAAAAATGGCATTTTATCCATTCCTTCTCGATTGAACTGTTTCACATGCCCAACTATCCGGATTTCACTCGTTGGCATGCTACCATGGAGGTTTGGGTCATCCTGTCGACTGCACTGTGTTTTTCCAAGTAGGAAAACTACGGCTTTGTATTTTGATTCTTATTCGTTGATTGGAACCATGGTTTTTCCTGGGTAGGTTTTCCTTGCTTAGGTTTTTTGTGTGAGTTTATTTTTCCCACTTAAAGCTTATTTTCCTTCGTTGTATACTTGCATAATGTTTTAAGGACAAGGAATTTAACTATTACAGTTGCTTGAGTGATTTTTTCTTTTGAGTCCATGGGATTGAGCCGTTATGTATGATTTACTCCTGTTTGAAAGATTAAGGGGTTGGTGCAGACAAGTGTTATGTTGTCTGTACCACCCATTCTTTGGTTATTCATGGTCGTCTAGGGGGGTTTTAAATTTTTGTATGCGTTTACCCTATTTTCGTGGGACGACAGAGGTTTTCAAGGTTTTGGTCTAGTTAGGGTTTTCTAGATGAGGAACCATAGTATAGGGTCTAGCGTTTTGAGGTTTAGCAGTAGCAGCAATGCGGTCCATGATTTTCTATAGAGGCTGTGATTTTAGTTACAGACAGTGGACTTAGAGGATTTTAAGACACAATCGCAGGATTTTCTTTTCTACCTTGTCATTTTTCGTTTCATGCATTAATACCCTGTATAGTTCATTTTTCATAATGTATATGGAAGAGGTAAATATATTGATACAATTTTTTGTTATTATTGTTTCACTTGATAAAAGCTAAAGGGTCTAAGAATATGCTATGTTTATGATAGGGTGATTGCTATAGAGGAGATATGTCTAAAAGACAAAAGAAGAAGGCTCCAGTTGTTGAAGGAGAACCAGAGGTTGAGATCATCACCAAGGTTGAATACATATATGAAGATACCAAAGCTACCATCGGGGTCAAACCGGATTATAAATGGGGGGAAATATATAGGATGATTGCAAATCAGAATGTGCCTGATGCAGGATTTGAAGAAGTGACTATTTATGCAAACATCAAGAAATCGGCTCTTATGAAAGTAGCCACAAGGCCTGAATTGTTCCCGTGCTCAGAGGTGATTGGTTGGATTCTGCCTAGGGAAGATGTAACTACGATGATCCTTAAAAATAATACTAAATAGGGCTACCCTGCATACAGCCCTGCTTATGTCTCCATGGCATATCATCTGCCTCCTGCTCAGATTTACTTAACAAAAATCTGGTTGAAAGAGACATATATGGACTTGGTAGAAACATTTAGATTAATGATGATACTAGGGAAGAACTTTCGAACCAGGCCTTTAGGAGAATATGATACATCTACTCTCTAGACTCCCTATAGATTTATTGCACTGATCCTGAATAGGATTTTTGGGAGAGCTCACGAAAAAAGTTTCAAATTAGGATGGATACCAATTATATTCTATGTGGCCACTCAAGGAGCCATTTTCAATTGGGAAAACATAGTGTCCAATAGCCTCTCAGCATGCATATATTCAGCTTTGGGAGGGGTGTCACAAAAGAAATCAAAGTTTTACATGAGCTTTATCCTAGTTGACTATATACTATGTACCCAGTGTTCTCCAGCCTTGAGGTGTAATTGGGATAGGGATAGGACCCTGACATACATTGAATATAAATTATTTTGGGCACACAAATACTATAGCTACTACAAAGAAATATGTGAACACTTCATCATGCCTTTGTACACTCTAATTTTCCTGACCGAATGCAACTGCATGTCTGAAGAGGCGTTCAAAATCATTGAGGAATATGGAGACTATTATTTAACTGAGGAAGGAATGTATATCAGAATGTATGGGGGTTCCAGAGAACCTTCTCTACTCCCTAAATATGCCACTGATTATGTGCTACATAAAGAGGCAGTTAGGAAGGTATATCTTGATGGTGTGGGGAGTTTCTTGTTCGAGCATAAAAAGGCAGCATATCCTGCTATACCTTTCTGGCTGGGGAGTTATAAGTTTTCAAAGGTAAAATAAACTACAAAATTTGTGTTGGAGCTGGAGCACTTCCATTTTGGTGAAATGAACTTTCACAAGAATGACTCCCGGAATAAGGTAGCAGATCACTGCAAAGAGGAAAGTATTCATTTTGAGTATACTAACTTCTAGGACAAGGACGAGGAAACATTTAGGAGTGAAAAGAAAATGACCGCCCTAAAGAAGAGATTTAAACAGAAAATCACTACTGTGGGTGGAAAAGGAAAAACTGCATAGAAGACTAAGACAATGGAAGAAGAAGAGGCCAAAAAGAGGGAAGAAGATGCCAGAAGGCTAGCACAAGAGGTAGAGAGTTGGATAAAGAATGAAGAAGAAGAAAGAAAGAGAGATGCAGAGAAAGAAACAAAGAAGGAAGAGGAGGAGAGAAAGAAGAATGAAGAAGCAAAGATAAAGAAAAGACAAGAAGAAAGTGAAGGTCTAAGATTAACAGGATCTCAAGAAGACCAACAGACTACTGAACAGATGGATACACAGGGGGGACATGATCATACAAATCAAGGGAATGGACAAGATAATCCTGATCCCCAGGAGCCTGCTGCAGCTTCTAGAAGCACTCAAGGGCAAGCTGTGTTTTCTGGTATGAATTTGATCCCTTTCATGCAGAAAGAAAGGGAGGAGGTCCCTGATTTCAGTACCATTTTCTATGACAAGGACAAGAAAAGGATTATTAAATGAACCGAGAAAAAGGTTGAAACATGAGGTCAATCGGGAAAGATGATAACTAACAAGACTTTGGTGTATGGAACAGATGAAGATCCAATATTGACAGCAAGAGCTGGGGTGGCGTTAACCCAAGCTACTGAAGATAATGTAGATAGATTGATGACGGATCTTGAGTAGTCAAGAAAAAATGCAGCTCAATTAAAAGAAACACTGAAGAAAGAGAGGGATGAAGGTCATAAGTTGAAGAGAAAATATGAGGACATGCATAATGAAGTGAGGACTTCAAATACATAACTCCAGACTCTACAAGAAAATAAGGTGGCTTTAGAAGTATCTATAGAGAAAATGGAAAAGGATGCTCATAACAACTTATCAGAATTACAAAGGCTATAGCTAGAGCATCAAGTGTTGAAAACTGAGAAAGATGACATTTAGGTGTCCTATGAAACTCTGACTGTAGAGAAGGACCAGTTACTAAGCAGAATTGCTGAGTTGGAAATAGAGAAGGCCACCACAGAAGAAAGAAAAAATCAATATCAAATACATGTGGCAGCCTTGGAAGAACATAATGCTTCATTAACAGCATCACTGAAGGATGCTATAGAACAGAAGACAGACTTCCAGCCTTTAAAAGAAAATGTTGTAACTCAGAGAAGGAAAATCCACCATTTGAAAATGTGTGTTGAGGAAGAAAGATATAAGATTTTACAAATAGATAGTAGATTAGAAGAAATTTTGGACACTACGTTTTATTTTTTGGACATATCTCAAGAGATTTTGGAGATTCTGACGGGATGAATAGTGTGAAAAGAAACAAATGAGGAACCTCCTGTGGAGCTACCAGTTAAAGACCAGCAGAGTTTAAAGCAGGAATATGATTTATTGGAGTTTGCAATCAATGTTACAGAAGAATTCAAGAAAACTATAAAGAAAATGAGGGGAGCATGTGCCGAATACTGCAGGAGGGTGCTTGCTACGTACAATAGATGCCATTTTTCAGCAGAGAGAAGATTGGACTCAATACCAGAGCATAAATTGTTTATAGAGCATCTACAAAATATATACTAGGAAGATGAGCACGAGATCCAACAAGTAAAGGATCTCAATGAACATATCTTAAATAATGCAGTCGCACATGCAGCTGTAAATATACACCTCATGAAGGATCATCTACGACTTAGTCCTGCAAGAATAGAAGCGGTAAGGAACCAGACAACCAAATATGAGATAAATATCCATTTTCTTGAACCCTCCGGATTTGAAGGTATAGCAGTTGAGGCTCAGGCATGGAAAAATTTCATCAACAACCAAGCAGGCCCCTCTTCATAAAGTGTTTTAAAATATTTTTGTTTTGAAATGTAATATATTGTATAAATTATGAGCACATACTACAAGACAAAATTTTGGGATTGAGAGGTTGGGCAAGCCCAAAAATCATTGAGGGGCAGCCCAAAGGTTTTGTTTTTTTGTATAAATATAGGAGAGTTTAGATGTAGAAAGGACTTCTTTCCCAGACCATTTGGAGAGTATATTGTAAGAAGAACTACTTCCTTTTACAATAAATAATTACAAGTTTCTACTGGAGAAAGTTTGGTGGAATGTTTCAAATGCTTTGCTATGGATCAATTGAATGTGAACTATTTCCTTTTCAGCTTATGTCCATTAACTGTGATATTGTTCTAACTAATTGAATTTCTATTCATGTTATGAATGTCTTCTAGTTTATTCCGTGAAATTTCCATTGTGAGTAATGAAGGTTGTCATAAACAATAAGCTATCTTGTTGTTATTATTTCTATTAATGTTCATGTGTTGTGAAATAAGTAACAACTATCTGTAATTTTTCTTAATACATGCACAGAGATACATTACTCATTGATAACTGATAATTTTGCTCGCTATGTCCCCAGTTGATTGCAAATTTGCAAGCTCAGGCCGTCGTAGGTCCCAACTAGGGTAATTTTTAAGGATTCTAATATTATACTTAAGTATAGTATTCTAGGTGATTGTTCTGGATTGAAAAAACATGTTTATAGATAGGTAGGCGAATATTAAATATGAAACATAAAATTAGCACTGAAATGTATAAAGTTTGGCGAATATTATGATAAAAAACAAATTTTATGTAAATATACTAAGGCGATATTATACACCAAATAGTGAATTTATTTTTGAAAAAAGCGCAAAAAATAGCGAATTGGTGAAATTTTGCCCCTAAAAATTACCCTGGGACTCCTAACCCTGTGTAGAATCCCAACCCAAATCCAAATCCTAACTTGAATGTTCAGATGATTGCTGCTGAGCCACGAGAGCCGAGCGTTGCTGTCGTAACACAAGGAGGTGATGAAATTGGAGTTGTTTAGAATATTCCACAAGAACAACCATGGGTGCGACCCATGGCATAGAAGAAAGTAGCATTCGACCTTCAAAAATAGAAACAAGTATTTTTGGATGTGCAACCTAATATTTTGGACCCAAAATGATTGTCGACCTCTGCAGAAATCAAGGAGATGCCTAAATGCTTCCAACATATATTCCAAAGGTAGATTCCAAAAAATGTTAGTAAGATCAAGTAGTTTCTTTCAAGTTGCTTAGCACTAGTCCAAGATAAAGATGTTATCGCAGAACTACAAGCACTGATAGAAGAAACCCCAGTCGAGTCACAACTGAAAGAATGGTTAACCATGTCTAAAATAAATTTTAAATGGGGCGCTAGTTAAGAATGACTGTGTAGATAGGGGATTATGAAATGGATAATATTATTCTATACCTAGGGTCATACGTTAATATTCTGACACGACAGACTTGGGAAAGCTAGGAAAGCCACTCCTAGACTGGTCTCCTATGGATTTGAGGCTTGCAAACCAGGAAAAGGTCCTACCAATTGGTAGGTTGAGTCAAGTCCGTATCGACATTGAGGGTCTGCGCACATTTGTAGACTTTGAAGTCATCAATAATGTCGATGACAGGAACACATATCCCGTGCTTCTAGGAATAGATTGGGACATAGATAATAATACCATTATAAATTCTAAGAAAATGATCCTCTCATTCGAGGATGATGAGATGAGGGTAGTGTCACCCATTAATGCATTAGAGGGATAGAGATACACTGAACCTGTCTATAGGAAGGGACAGAGTGATTATCTTGACAATATATACAATGTCACCACGTTAAAATATTGTTACACACATCCTACAATGGATGGAAACCTGAGATGGAATATTACTAGTTCATGCACATCAGATTCAGGAGAGGCCTTGGAGAATTGGGAAAATAGATTGCATGAAGTATGAGGAGATGTGCCAGAGTTACCTGGTCTGTGCGGCGAGTGGAGAATCAGTTGTGGGAGTTACCCACATATGAGGGGTTACCTAATATTGTGACCTTCCTAAGTGAATTTAAATGATTTGTAACAAAGCCGCAACACTTTTCTGCGTTAAACTATGTATTGAAAGCTACGCCTACTAAATGATGGGGTATGCATAACCACTCTGTATCAGGATGGCCCCAATTCAGAAGATTGCTGGAAGTTAGATTCAGTGAAGAGGTCACTGTCATGAGTCAGAGGTACATAGGGATATCAAACCCTATCGAGCATATTAATTAGTGTCACAAAGCATTTGCATAATACCCACGATAGGAATTGTTCCACCATTTCATTCATACATTGGAAATGACACCCAGAAGCTGGTACACATCCATGGAGTTGCGACAAGGAACTCAAGATTGGGAAGGGATATCTAAGAAATTTGTGCACACATTTGAATTTGCTGATGAGAAACCCATAGTTGACACTGCGCTTCAAACCATCAAGGAAAATATATTCACTAAAATCCTTGTTGAAGTGATGAGTTCCAACCAGTGCAGTGCGACTATCCAGCAATGGATGGCTTGTTACAATCTGGTTGGAGAACCAGATGATGATCCTAGTAACATAAACATACCAGATTCAGAGGGCAGGCACGAAGTCAAAGGAAGTCACATTTCAAGCAACTAGTTCCTTAAGCCATTGAAAATCAAGAAAGTAAACATTGGGTCACCAAAGAACCCCAAGTTCGCCAATATAGGATATTATTGAGATGAGGAGATAGTCGCAAAGATCATAGACTTGCTGCATGAATTTTAGGACCTATTCTCTACTAACTTCTCAGAGATGAAGGGAATAGTAGGAGATCTAGGAGAGATGAAAATACCCCTAAAACTAGATGCTAAACAATTTAAACAACGACCTTATAGGTTGAATCCAAGGTATAAAGAAAAGGTAAAAGTTGAATTGTATTGCATGCTTGACACAAGAATCATTGAACCTATTAAGAAATCAGAATGGATCATCCCTATAATGATCTAGGATAAGAAGAAAATAGGAGAAGTCAGGATTTGTGTCAACCTAAGAAAGCTAAATGATGCATGCCTGCATGATCCATTCCCAACACCATTCACAGATGAATACTGGAAATCGTTGGAGGACAAGAGACGTATTCATTCACCGATGGCTTTTCTAGCTATCACTAAGTCAGAATCACAAAGGAGGATCGACATAAAATGATATTTGTCATAGAATGGGGATGCTACCGGTATATGGTAATGCCCTTTAGACTCAAGAATGAACAAATTATATTTTCTAGAATAGTAGTCTTTGCTTTTAAATATTTCATACATAAATTTCTTGAGGTCTACTTTAATGATTTGACTGTGTTTGGTCTAGTAAGAGACCATATTGAAATTCTGCACATGATGCTGGGTCGCTGTCACCAGTATCATATCATTCTTAATTCAAAGAAATGTAATTTTTGTGCACCATTTGGTGTACTATTGGATCATGTCATATGTCACGATGGTATCTTGGTTCACCCAATGAAAGTTGCGATTATCCTTGACTTTCCACCACCTACGTCAATCACGCAACTCAGATCAGTGTTAGGACACACAAGCTACTACAAGAAGTTCATCAGAGGGTATGCAGAGATAACTGCACCCATGGAGAAACTGTTGAAGAAAGATGCAAAGTTCCAGTGGATGGAGGCTTGTCAGGAAAGCTTGGAAAAATTAAAGAACAAGATAGCCACTGTGCCAATACTTGTATTTATAGAATGGAAGAAGGAGTTCCATGTTCATGTCGACACATCATCTGTCACGCTCGGCATAGTCTTGAAACAACCAGGTGAGGGTGCACTTGAACACCTTATTTCTTTTTCTAGTAGAAAAATGTTGACGACAGAGAAAAATTACATGACGATAGAAAGGGAAGGCCTCACCATGGTATATGCACTACAGAAGTTCTGACACTACTTGTTGGGTGGACATTTCAAAATGTACACTGATCATTCGGTTTTAAAATACCTGGTCAACAAGACAATGTTGGGGGAAATATATGTCGATGGCTTTCCTATTTTAAGAATTTGACTTTGAAGTCATTTTTAAACCTGGTCGATTGAATGTGGGACCTGATCACTTATCGAGGATAGAAAGTGGTGAAGAACCAACCAATCTAGAGGATAACTTTCCTAATGCGCAACTGTTTATGGTCACCATGATTGAGGATCAAAATAAGGAATTTAACGATATCATTCACTTCCTAAGCAGAGGATATGCACCTTAAGGACTTACCACTATATAGAAGAAACATTTGGTTGTCAAAGCCGGTTATTTTACATTGATCGCGTGACACTTATACAAGATGGGCACAGATGAAATATTGAGACATTGTATCTTTGACTATGAATGACAAATGGGTAATGAGTGAAGCACATGATGGTGTCACGGGAGGACACTACGATGGAAAGGAAATTGTATAGAAGATACTACAAGCTGGCCTATGGTGACCCACCATACATATGCCTACCTAGATCATTTTCTGATGCTACGATATTTTATAGAGGACAGGAAAACTGTCACACCGTGACGAGATGTTTCTTTCACCGCAAATAACACTACAAGAATTTGATAAGTGGGTTGTTGATTTCATCGGTCCGATTAGTCCACCAAGGAAAAGGAATGGCACATGATACATTATCACTACAACAGAGTACTTAACCAGATGGGCTGAAGCCACACCTATAAAATATAGTACCGCTGCGACTGCGGTGAATTTTTTATTTGAGAATGTCATGGCCAGATTCGGTTGTCCAAAAATTCTGCTAAGCGACCAAGTTACACATTTTTTTAACAAAATGATTGATGAGTTGACTACAGAATTCCATATTCAACATAGGAATATGACTCCCTATCATCCTCAGGTGAATAGAACGGTTGAATCCTTCAACAAGACTCTAGAGAATTCATTAACCAAAGTTTGCAATGTGCACCGAGATGGCTGGGAATAGAAAGTTTCAGCCGTGTTATGGGCATACCAGAAAACCTACAAGCAATTGATAGGGCACACTCCATTTAGACTGGTGTATGGGAAAGAATATGTTATGTTGATGGAATATATCATGTTGAGTCTAAGAATTGTTTCACTAACGGAAATGGTAGATGTAGATGTCGTCAAGTAAAATCTCTTGTAGCTCATTCAGATGGAAGAAGAACACTTCGTCGTAGGATTCCATCAAAACATAGAGAAGCAAAGACAAAATGCATGGCATGATCGCCATATCTATACTAAGCAATTCAAAGTCGGAGGAATTTTTTTGTTGTATGACAGTAATTATTCAAACAACCACGGAATTTAAAGACGCATTGGCTAAGGCCATATGTGATCACGCACATCATTGACGCGGGCACAATAAAATTGAATAAGCTGGATGACACACCCATCGTAGGAATGATCAATGACAGCCACTTTAAAACTTACTATGATGGCAGAAACATGCTTGGGTAAGTTAGGAAGAAGTTAAAAAAAAAGAGAAAAGAGGAAAGGGAATTGTTCTGTCGCACGTCTACGATTGGGGTATTCCAAACCATAGTAAGAGCAGGAATGAAAAGATGGATGTCATTAAAGCATAGATACCCAAAAATATTGAGGTGGTTTTGATAGCATAGCATCATTAATTCGACAAAGTATGAGAAAAATGGTGACATTCTTTTTGGTCCCATCAGTCATATATGCCATAATTGTCCTGACAGGTACAACTCAAAACCCGATTACGTGAATTAATGTTGGACTGCATCGAATGGGAATCCCATGTGATAGAAAAGACATCGATCTCCCATCAAATGATCACATGCATGATGAGCGCACCCCTATAAGTATGAGACTTCATCGACAAGAATCCTTTTTACGTGCATAGAGAGAGCAAGAGAAAACTAGAGCTTGTGAGTGAGAGAGCCGAAACTCATGGTAATTGAAATTTCCAGCGCTAGTGAGCAATCCAACATTATGAGAGCATCCCCTTTCCAGATTGAGGAATAAATTACGTACCCATAGGTTCAGTAGTGAGAAGAAGAACCATAAATGATGGCACAACCAAGGACACAGACAATTCCTACAGCTGGTTCGGCCCCTGCTTTGGCCTCTGGATCGGCCCCTATAGTGGCCTTGGCTCAGAATCCACCTATAAACCCACCCATCAACATCCCATTTCCAGGCCCTTGACCCTTTGTGTCAGACAGGGACATTCCTGAATCATCAAGGCCTCAGGTTAGGTCAAAGAAGTGAAAGGTCTCTCAAGATATACCTCATGAGAGCATACCCATAGAGGAAGCACTAGAGTCGCCACCACGAAGAGACGTCGACGCCACCATTGAAGAGCATAACCTGTTACCACAACATGTTTGTCCAAGGAGAGCAGAGGTGCAAGAAGTGAATCTTCCAACGAAAGCATGCTCTTCCTTAGCAACACCTCGGATCCCTGCTAACTTACCTCTGCTGATGAACATGATTCCCAAACTGGTAAAGATGCAGTTTGAGGATACTAATACACACAAGTAGGAGGCCTTGGGGAGGAAAATTACATGGTCAAACTTCCAGCCATGCTTCCTGAGCCACAGTTGGTCATCGCAATGGAGTGGGAATGAGGTATTGAAAGCGCGAGCCTACTCAACTTGCTGCTTATGCCCCACTTTGGTCGGAGCAGGCAAGTAAGTACATATGTATGAAAACTCCTGGTTTGTTTTCAAAAAGGATACTTATGGCTTAACCGACCCTATGCTATGGATGTCGAGCTCATTTCAAGCATAATGGGTCTTCCACGTCAAGGAGATGACCCTGCAGTGTATCTATGCACAAATAGAGAAACAACAAAAATGAAGCAGAAATATGACCTCCAACACGTAGGAAGAGGATTCCTCATTGCCCCTATAAATGACAACACAGTGAGGTTCTCTATAAAAATCCTATCTTGCAAGCTGTTGTGCAAGATGAGGCCCACTGAGTGCACCATTAGAACAATACAAATTGCAAAGAAATGCACGGTGGGCATGATATTCAAATGGTCGCAATACTTGTTGAATGAGCTGATAGATGATGCGGAGCAGACATAAGAGGACGGTAAAGATAAATTCCACTACTCATGGATTCTGATTTTGATTTCCTTTATTCTCTGGTTCAACCCACCGGATTATCAGCTACTGGATGTCCCAATGTTTTTCCTTGGTGTAAAGTATCAGAACCTCTGGGAGGATAAGGACAATAGGATCCGGTAGAAGGGAAATAAATTTGAGTTCTTTTTTCACGAAGAAGTGCTGCGTGAAGTAATAAAGAAATAATGCATAGTAAGAGCTGCGACAGTGCATAAATATTCCACTTTCATAAACTTCCAGGCTGGTGTCCACAACATTATTTTGGAACCACAATAGGACCCATCCAAGTAGACGCACCCAATGGGGTTTATGATTATTGATGAGGATGTGGAAACAGTCATCCAGGACTGGCCTGCAGAATGGCATGTCCCGAGTGATGTACAGATGGACCAAGCAGGAAATCAGGGAAATTTCCAAGGAAATGGCTAAGACAATGACCTAAACAATGATCGGGGTGACGAGAAAGGTAACCGGTTAAAGGAGGAAGGTGGCGGTGATGATAACAGTGAGTGCAACAATGATGACAATGATGGAGAAGACACACCCATTGATGAGGATGTGTGTACTAAGAAAAAATAATTGAAGTAGGAGCACACGCATATGCAAAAGAAGCAAGAATATGACAAAATGACTCATACAATCAGCTTAGACAAGGAGGATATGGGCTTACTTGCAGATGTTGTCATAGAAGTGGCGAAGACCAGCCTTGAGGGTCTAAGTATGCAATAGATGCAAATGGACAACAAAATAGTTAAGCACGTCAATAAGCTCACATAGGCCATCAATGAAGTAAAAACTTTTGTCGAGGCTAAGACATATGGTGTTGATCCAGTGGATACATTGGTTGTGCTACTATTGTTTCCTCCCCTCAAGCTCGAATTACAAGTGAAAGCACTAAATTTAGGAATGGAGGAATACAATGATGTGATCAAGGCAATGGGGACGCTAACACTAGATTTTTCCAAACTAGAATTGGTCTAAGTATATGCCATTCAACATGCAGCTGCAATAGAGATCCAGATCTAAAAGAAGACAAGGAAGGAAAAGGGGTGCAAGGTGCTCCTTAGGTAAAAGGAATAGGAGATAGAAGCACATGAACATAGCCGTCTTACACTAGCTGAAGCCATCAAAAGTGCAATCACATAGTTTCCCATCGAAGAATATCAGGAAGATGAAGAAGCAGTCACAAAGGTTAGTCGACTGTCAAGAATTGTAGTAGAGCTAAGGAAGCAGGTGGAAAAGCTTCAAGCATAGCAGCAGCCAAGAAAACCTCTAGAGGTGTTAGAAGAGCACAAGAAAACATTGTATGAGGCTGTTGAAAGCATAAGGGTAGGATAAATTCTGCACTGAGGCAGTTGAATCTGTCTCCCTGACATGGGAATTGCTGCTCGATGATGAGGCCACAGAGAAGATCAAGGAAGATGGATGGCAAGATGACTTAAAGATTAGCATGGTCAAGGAACATATGAAGAAGATTCTGGTCAAGGAGAAGGTTGCAAAGGTCATCGAGATAAAGGAGCTGCAGCAGGAAGTAAAAAATCTACGTGACCAGGAGCAGAAAATAAATGAGGAAGTTGCAGCACACCAGTTGGAAGCGGAAAGAGTTATAGGGCTCATTCAGCCTCTACAACAGAAGCTTTAGTAGATAATTGAGTCATTGGAAGAAGGACCATTAGAACATATCAGTTTCGACCGTGTGGAACAGTTGGAGAAGCAGGATGAAGAGGTCCAAGAAGAGGTTGCCCGAGTGCAACAAATTTTGAAAGAATTTTAGGACAAGGTTGGTCCTACGGCACAACCTGTTCCAAAGACTTAAATTTTTTTTTCCAAATATTTACATTTTTCTTACTAGATCGGGATGAGCCACATGTGAGTGTTGGGGGCCTATTGGGCCAGGAAAAGAGCAGAAGGAAGAACCTGAAGCACAAACACAAGAGGAAAAAAGTGGGCACGCGACGGGATGAAGGTAGGTAAAGGAAGAAAAGGAAGCTTAGAGCAGAGAAAGCTATGACAAGGAATGGTGCGACAAGGAAATCACACCCAAATTTGGTGGAAGTGTGGCAGGTAAAAGAGTTAAGACTAAGAAGTGGAAGGTCAGAAGATTGCAAGAGTCATATTTGTTGAAAGACTAAAGGACGGGTTTTTGTTGCTAGTTATGGCCGTGATCAATGTAATACAAGACTTTTGCGGCTAGTATGGCCTTTCATCAATATAGTAGAAGATATTTTGTAGCTACTTCTGAATGTAATAACTGAGTTGTACTCAGTCGACCCTGCGTGGTCTTGTAATTTCTATAAATAAGAGGAACCCACTTTGTATAAGGGTTATCCTGTTAATTACTTAGTTAGAAGAATAGTAAGGAGACATCAGAGAGGATTCTGATAGTAGAAGGTTATTGAGATGTGGATATATAGTTGAGTGCAGAGACTATTTTGTAGAGTCATTATGCAGCTAAGTGCATATATAGTAGAGTAGAAGAGTCGATCCAGGCTGTGTGTGGATCAGTAGGAGTAGATATAAGAATAAGTCAGAGAGCATGAAACAAAAAAGAGTCTAAGCCAAAAATACATATCTTAAAATAGTCTATAAGTCATAGCCTATAAGGTGCTATATATATTTCTCATGTCAGATGAAGAGCACCTTGGTGGTTTCTCCCAAATGGGTTTCCACGTTATTTCCTATGTTGATGAATGATTGAGTGTGTGTTGAATGTTTTATTAACTCACATTATTTATGGTTATTGTTTGAATGAATGTCGCAATACTGATAAGCAATGAATGAATGGATATCTAAGCATCATCAAAGCATTATGTATTGGTTCATGTTTAAACTCTAGTAAGTTATAATATGAGTTTCATCACGGTCATCTACTATTAATGAATCAGTTGCATCACACTATTGCACCAGCTGTTAAGTTGTTAAGGACAAGGTTGTGTCACACGTTGTTTGTGGTGCACTATTGTGCCTCCGTCGAGTAGTGAAATACTCCAACCCTCCATCTCTATCAAGTGCCTTGGCCGAGCACTAAGGGACTATAATCCCTCTCCAATTGAGGAAACATGGTTATGGTAGTTACACATTAATATGTCTCAGGTGAGACTGTGCTTTCCTTGCAGGTGTTGCCGACTGAGCTTGCTTTGTTGGGACGATGTCTTTGGGTGTTTTGTTGGTTTTGTGTTGTTGTTGAACCTAGGTCGTGTGAGTGTTGAAAAGTGGGCAAACAATGGCAGAGGAAGCTACTGTCTAATTTGTTTGATCTCCAATTGGACGTTACTTGTATATATTGTGACAACTAGAGTTGTGTGAAGTTGTCTGAGAGACCGGTGTTCCATGACAAGTCGAAGAACATCGAGATCAAGTATCACTATATCAGGGATATGGTGTAGAGAGGAGAAGTGAAGCTCCAATATGTTGTGATGGATGAGAATATAGTCGATCTATTGAACAAGCCACTATCCAGAGTGAACTTTGAATACTTCAGAGAGAATCTTGTTGTACTTCAGATCGAGGTTTCTTCCAAGGAGAAGTGATGAGTTCGAAAGACCTAGAGGAACATGGTATTTTTTGACATGGTGGTAGTTTGGTCCTCTCATTGTCGTTGATGTAATTGTCGAGCTTTTCTGACATGGTGGTAGGTTGGTCCTCCCATGGTCACTGATGTAATTAATGAATATTTTTCGACATGGTGGTAGGCTAGTCCTTCCATGGCCATTGATGTAATTGCTGATCCTTTCCTGGATGGTGGTATTTTTTTCCTCCCATACCGGTGGATGTAAGTGTTGTGTTATGTGCATCTGGGTTGTGATTCCTGTGACGATGAGATGATCTGAAGATGATGAGGTAACACTAGGATCCTTCAGGTTTTTGCAAGAGGCATATAATATGTCCTGAGATGTACCTACTTGATGGCTTTCTCACAGAGATGATGAATACCTACATGGAGGCTAGACCTACATCCATCATGAAAAAGGGTTGGCTTTGTAGAACTTCCTATGACGAGTATATTTGAGAGATAGAACCATTTGTTTGAGAAAATGAGAACAACATCAGCAATGATGATGATGATCTAGCGTTGAAGACTTATGCCTATATGTATTGATGTCTGTGTCAAGAAAATACCTTCCTAGTTAATAGGGAGTGTTGACGTATTTGTAACTTCAGAATGTATTCACTTGTATATTTCATTGTACCCCGACGGAGATGTTTGTTCCTCCGATCGGGAGAGTCATTAATGTAATTAATTCATGTCAAGTCATTGAGGTTAATCCTCCATTGTATGTCGAGGAATTAGACCAATTAGTTAAATTATATTAGGATTATTAGACTCTCATAGAGAATTCATCCCTGTAGGGAAAATGTCAAGTGGAAAAAAGGTATAAATAGAGAGTGTGACTCTCTATTTCAACACACACACACACACTCATAAATAACACATGAGAGAGAGAAGACTAGCTCACACAAGTGTGAGAGAGAGCAATGCTTGAAGATCATCTTTATAATTTTGGGTTTTACTTTTTCTACTGGTTCTCATTCTATATCTGAGGTACTGGTGCTCATTCTATATCTGAGGAAGTTGCGAGGTTTTCTCCTTTATGGTTTCCCCGAGGAAAATATTTGTGTCTCTTATATCTAGTGATTATTTTTGTGCATGTTATTCTCTCATATAAGATTCTATATCATATTAATTAAACTATAAAAATATAACACTAACTCACCATCCATTATCCCTTCCTTGAATTCCATGTATTGAAACTAATTTATAGTTAATAATGATATGGTGGTGTCTGTCTATATTTCTAAGTCGTATTCTAACTCTTGTGAATCCCCTACTGCACCCTACATGAACCATACATTTGTATGGAAAAGGGCCGGTACAAGGTGTTCTCCTCTAGGTAGAAATCAATGAATATGCTACATTACTCTCCATCTAGTGCATCTAGTTTTAACTTCTTGAAACCATAGTTTTAGATAGGTATTTTTTTATCTAGTTTCAAAGATTATCCTTTACCTGTAAATATTCAAAAATTCATCATTAGTGGAGGGAGAGTGTCAGTGAATGTCGATTTGTCGACTAGAGTAATCTTATTTATTATTATCCAGTTGAGAACTGATGGAAATATTATAGCATGGGAATCCTCCTAACACTTATCACAATTATATTTGACAAAATGTGTTAGGTGTCCTTCCCAATTAAGTAATTTACCCTCTTATGCGACCTACCTAACTGCTTCCAACATATCGAGCATCGAGTCGGAGGGCCAACCTGATTTGGTTAGGCATAGGGATATTATTATGGAAGCACACTTAACCAATTCATACCATACTTTGTTGATTATTAGTCCTTTATAATTTTTCCCATTGTTGTCCCTATTAATTCTAACCAATGTGTTACACCAAAAACTCTTCATCTTCATGTGTATTTTCTTAGATCCCTAAAATGTTTGTGCCAAAAGACTTAAAGAAGAGGATTTTCCTTTCAAGAATTCCAATTGTAGTGACATCGATGCACCTTTCCTTTTTAAAATGGGCATCAGACTTGGATGACGTTGGTTTCCTATGGACAAAGAGCATCATTGAAACTTATTGTCTTTGTACAAGAAGCATCGCCTCTTCCTAACTCCACTTGTTAGTGTAAAAGGTCCATTGGTTCCCGTTAGAAGGAAAAAAATATAAGCATCAAGATATTTATAGAAGAAATCGCTTGTGGAGGATTATCCCAACCAACCAGAATAGGTGGCATTTGAGCCCCTAAACCCTAGGGATGATCCCTTAGCTTTCTCCAAATAATCCTCAACTCCTTTGATCCATTTTGGCCTATAATTACAATATCACCCTCATGGTTTTGGAGAGTACTAAGAAAGCACCCATATGTTTTTTAAATATTTCTAGAGTTGAGAGGAAAATGATTGATATTATGAGGCAAAAGGCTTGTAGGAAGAAGTACAACACCAGGGAATTTTGGTTGTAACTTTTCCCGTATTATGTTAATGCAATCATGTTTTCCTTTCCCATAAGCATTGTGTAATAATGTTTATTATTTTTCTCCTTGGTTATTAATATAGATCTATTTGATTATCATGTATGTTTCCACTTGTTTCTTGTTGGTTATGATCTTTGTGCATGTTCCTCTACATCAACTGATGCTAAAGCTTCAAGATAACAAGGATAAGCTTCAGATAAGGTAAAGTTTCATTCTATTCAAGTAATTTGATTAGATATAGGGAAAGGTTTTCATTATTATTTGTTTTTTGTTCTGTATCTATACCATATAGACTAGGGAAACAATATTTGTCAGCATTGATTGAGTTTTTTCGCTAACAAAATTGGAGACCATACTGGGGAGATCAATATATTAGTATTTGGTTTGTTTTTTACTGTGAATTTCAATTTCCTTTTGTTCTTTAAAGGGTGTTAAATTCATGCTACAAAAAATTTGACTTTTAGGGGCGGTTGTCTTTTGCCTCCAAAAGTCACTTTTGGGGGCAGTTTTGGATTTGGAGGCGGTCTATACAAATCACCCCTAATAGAACCAATGCTAAAAGTTTTGAATTTTATGGAAGGTTTTGAAACCCCCCCCACACTAAAACTACCCCTAAAAGTGACTTTTGGGGGAGGTTCTAAACACCCCCCCCCACTAAAACTACCCCTAAAAGTGACTTTTGGGGGAGGTTCTAAACACCCCCCCCAAAAAATGTTTTTTGCACCAAGTTCACTAAAATGCACGCCTAGGTCAGAGGAAGAATATTATGAAGGTGAAATGAGTTGTGTTGTGCTTAGTGAGATATTATACATCATCTGGTGACAATAGTTCAAGGTTTTGGTGAAATAAAAAAAATCACCCTGAAAATGGCACAGTTGTCCAAGTGTTAAAACCAGTAATCGAAGGTCATTTAGAAATGTCTGACACATGTTGTTACTATGCCCAAACATTAATCGGATGACATGGGTCTCTTCCTTGGATATATTTCTACCTAACCATGGTTTTATTTTTATTTTTTTCATCATATGTGCAAGGAATACATCTCTCAAAATGAGAAAAATCATAATGGCCACCAAAAATAAACTATGAAAACTTTGTCCAAGTGTTAAAAACAAGAATTGAAGAGGTGGTTTGGTTGTGTATATAATTTCATCCAAAGGTGTGATTTGGTTATATGGTAACCTTTATATATATCCCTGGTTTTATAGCTCAAAATGACACATCTCTTCTTGTGACCACTTTCCCATGATTTTGTCGCATGTCAACACTTCCATGACGACACTTCATGAAATTCACTGAAAAAACACCTAACTTGGAGGACCCATATCCGGAGTTTTTTAAATCCATTTGACCTCTTCTCTACACTATTGGAAAGGTATTTTAGTCAAATAAAAATTTCTAGAAGACGCCAAAGTCTAAAAATTCCCAAAAGTACCCTAAAAATGAGACTTTTTGATGTACATGTGAGTTGCCTTAAGAAAACCCACATGTTCTACTCTTTACACGCAACTTGTTCTAAATAATACCTGCGTGTTTTCGTTTTCCAGGTCTCTTGGGGAAGACGAGCAGGAGAAGGGATAGAGAAAGCTTGGAACAACCTTCATTTTATAAGGTATGGACCATACTTATCTCTGAATCTTGCTTATATGTACTTGAAGAAACATATGCATCCACCTTTCAACCCCAAAACGTTTATGGCATCTTAAACCCTAGCCATAGGAAACTTTCCTCTACAACAAAATTGGCGAATCTGTTGGGGAGAGCCTTTCCTGTTTGGGGTTTTTTTGTATTTCTTCTTGTCTTTTGTAAAGTTTAATTTCCTTCTTTCCACTTAGGAACACCTTCTTAGTCTGATACTACACCTCCCCTGCCTTCCTAAGGCAGTTTTTGGCCTTTTTTGGGCCCTTTTCCCACCCATACGCGAGTTTCAGATTCGAAAATCATGTGTCTAGTTTGTACACATGACCTGATATACTGTCAACCCATGTATGACACATGAAATGTCAATAGGGAAATCTATGTATGCCCCTAAACAATGTTTTTTTCCTCATTTTGTGGTTTTTTTCTACCATTTAAGGGTTGTTTGGTAGGTATTTTTGGGCCCTCTATAGGTGCATGAATATAGGGAGTTAGTGTCATCAATTTTGGGTGTTCTTTATCTAGGTTGAAAGTCCTTTTGTAGCATTAGGTTTTTCTCTTTTCTCATCCCCCCCACCCCCTTTGCTTGGTTTGTATTTTGGCTCTTCTTTCTGGTCAGCCTGTGTCAATGATATTTGTCTGAGTTTAGAATCTTGTTGGTGTTTGTTTCCTTCTTCTTTTTGTTGGTTAAATTCACCATGCCAAAATATTTGACTTGTCTCTTATGCAAGCATTCCTTCCAAGTAGGGTTTATACTGAATTTAGTGCATTCTAGAGTCTATTTGGTGGTTGTATGGCAGAGTTCATTTTTCTACGTTTGTGTTATCTGCATACATTTAGTTTGTAGGTAGTTTTTCTTTTTCATTTATAAAAGAAAAAGAAAAAAACACATGTTTTCTTTATATGCATGTAGATTAGTTATTTAGTCTAGATTTCATGGTATATCATTGTTTTTGAAAAAAATAAAAAGAAATTGTTATTTTGTGGCTTTCAAGTTTCTATTTGAAAAAGAAAGAGAATATTTTTTTCTTTTTGCATTTCATTTCTCTTTTCGTAGTCATTTTGTTTCAAATTTGAGTCAAAATACCATACAATTTTCACGCCATTACCTCTGACTAATAGCAACAAATTAAAAAGAATGATATAATTAAAAATTACTAGTAAGTTTTCTTTTTTAGGCTCTTACACCAACTATTTTAGGCTAGACTTGTGGACTAGGTTGTTTTCATTGGCCACAAGTACTTGATTTTAGACGTAGTTGGCCCATTACTAGGTAAATCCTCCTCTATATTGAGTGCATTTGGGAAGCTCCTCTCACACAGGAGTTAAGCACGAGGCCGCGTGAGGACCTAAACTGAGGAGATAACCCTTTGGTTCCTTGTTCGAGTGTAGATCAGGATTTTTACGCATCTGGGGACTTCTGTCAATACCACCTTTTGGGCCCCTTGTAGTGCTGGTTTTGACAGGTTTTTGAGCTTTGCTACCCTTCCCATGCACACAAATTAGGCTTGTGACCGTCCCCCTAGACTCTTAGTATAATTTTGGTAGCCTTTAGTCTCTCTGACATTAAGGTTCAAACATAGGTATACCGGAAGGATATTTCTAGTCTACCTTGGACAGGATTAGAAGGTAACCCTAGTAGAAGGTGTGGGAGGGCGGTTGGGTGATTCCTCTGCTTGTGCCTAAGAACATCTATAGGGATGCCAAGTAACCATCTATCAGCTTTCTTTTGGAAGTCATCTTTGTTTTCCTGGTTTGATACTTAGGTATTTTTCTAGTGGTGTGTTCTTTGTATTGTCGGTTTCCTGTCGACCTCAGAATTTGTGTCCTTGTTTGAATCTATGGATAACACCCCTTTAAACACCAATAAAGAGATCCCCATGTTGGGAACTCCTTGCACCATTCCTCTCACAGGGAATGTTGTTGTTCCTTTGATGGCCACCTTGAATCTATTTGGATTCACCCTAGGGCTACCGATGTGGTTTTTTTACACTCCAAATGTACTGCATGCTCCTGGTGCTTCTCAAGTAAGCTCCTTATATCAAGGGAATCAAAGCAATGCTTCCCCTTCACCTGTAGATGCTTCTCCTCCTCCTTCTACCTCATGCGGTGAAAGGAATGATATTAGTATCCGTCAGTCTAAAAGGAGTAAAATAAGGAAGAATAGGAAGAAGACACATAAGCAAGGGGGCACCCATTCAACCTCTGTAAGTCAAGTTGAAACTCACCACCCAGTCTCTATGGTTCATGCTGGGGGAACCCATCTAACCTCTGCAGGTCATGTTGGATATAAGCACTCAACCTTTGCAAGTCAAGTTGGTCTTCACCATCCAGCCTCTGTTGATCATGCTGATGGGATCCTTCCAACCTTTGCATTTCACATTGGATCCAGTCACTCAGCCTCTACAGTTCAAGCTGAGGGAACTCATTCAACCTATCTAGTTCATGTTGAACCTCCCTATCCAACCTCTATAGGTCATGTTGGATCCATCCACCCAACCTTTCATGGTCATGCTGGGGGAACACACTCGACTGCTGCAAAGCATTTTGATCCTACCCGTCCAACCGTTGCAAATCATGTTGGACCCAGTTTCTCAACCTCTACAGGTAATGCTGGCGGCATTCTCTCAGCCTCTGTGGTTCATGTTGAGGACAAACAGTCAGCCACTGTGAGTCATGTTGACACTGTTGAAAAGACTAAATATTCAAAACACAAGCCCAAGTTTCCTTGTAAGCTTTGTGAGGGAGACCAGCTTACTTATAAATTCCCTTCCATTGCGGAGGTACGAAGAGTTTGGTTTCATGGTCATCCCATTTTTGAACATATTGAAGTTTTTCAAAAACCAACCTCTCTTAGTTAGTTTGGACCCAGTCACCCAGCCTATGGTGGTCATGTTGGGGCCAGAATCTCAGCCTATGTGGTTCATGTTGAGAGAAAATAGTTGGCCACTACTATTCATGTTGACACTATTGAGAAAATTTGTTGTTCAAAGTGAAAAATTAAGTTCCCTTGTAAGCTATGTGAGGGAGATCATCTTACTCACCAGTGCCCTGCTATCGTAGAGGTGCGAAGAGTGTGGTCCGAGACTCAAGGATTTCCTTCTCTTGAACAACCTATAGTTTCTCAACAACCTACTCAAACTTTGGTTGATCTAGTGGTCAAACCTTCACAGTATTTGGGTCACTGCACTCTTCTTTTAGAGAGTGATCCTTATGTGATTGAACCAATTTCATTTTTGGTCAATACCACTCTCCCCTCGGAGAGTGACTTTCATGAAGCGGTTGAATCAATTTGATTGTTTATTAATCGCACTCTTCCTTTGGAGATTGAAGTGTTTGCTAGTCAAATTTTCTTCATTGCCAATTCAAAACTTACTAAACAAGGGGGCATTGAACTTGATTCGAATCAACCCCCACCAAGCCCTCGGATTGCTTGCTTTGATTGGGATAGCCTAGTTGAGACGCACCTTCCTTTTGATACACCTTCCCAGATAAAGGTAAAATTTGGACAATACATGATTTCTCATTGTATTGTTGATGAAGGATCCTCAATTAGTATATTATCTACTCATGCATTGGAGAGGCATGTGATCTCCCAAACTTGTGTCGACTGCTAGTCAGTTACTAGCATTTGATAGAAGAACTAGTATAACCTTGGTAATTCTTTCTCAAACACCTGTTACTTTGGGTGGGAAGATTGTCATAATTGATTTCATGATGATAGAAGACCCTTTGCACTTCAATATGATTCTTGGGCATGATTATGTCTATTCCATGCAAGTTGTGGTGTTAATGTTCTTTCATGTGATCTACTTTAATCATGGCAAAGAAATTGTCATTAAAGATCAGTTGGATTTTCTTGATCAGTCTCTCGATCGAACGAGAGACCAGGTATTTCCTTTATTGACTCCTATTGTTTCTATAGACACTACCCCGCCATAGGTTAGCTATGTGGCCTCATGTCCTTTGCGTTCAATTTCTACTAAGGAGAAGCATCTATGTTCATGCTTACCTTCTCGGGACTCGGTCCCAGCAGTTGACCAGGTGAGTCATCCTATACAGATTGTAGATTATTCTCTTCACTCTGTCAATGCATTTGAAAGTTTAGACATGTGTCCTATATCAAATGATTTCCTTCCTTCGGATGAAATCTTCCTAGAGTCTTTGATATAGTCTGACCTTCTTTTGGATGTTGGTTCACTTGTGACTAAGTGTAACCCTGATTTGCTTAGTAATATTGATCTTCCCATGGATCGAACTTTTTATGTTGATGTTGTTGAGTATTTTGACTCTCCCATCAAATAGCAAGTCAATGATCCCAACAAATTTGATTTTTCTTGTGAATTTTTCAACTCCTATGATACTGAGTTTTTTCCCACAAAATCTATCTCCCTTGTTGATTTTTGCTCTCCTTTTGAGGTTAATCTTGATGATCATAAATCCTCAAATATTTGTAGAATAAATTCCTCTTTTATTGATTCTTCCTTGACTACACATTTTGTATCAGATAGCAAAGTTGCATGTGTTCTTGCCAAAGTGACCTGCATCGGATCTTTTCTTCTGAATGTGATTCTGATGTTGTTGTTTCTTAAACATAGGATCTATAGTTGGATTCACAACTGTTTACTGACCTCACCTTGTTGTTCAAGTTGTAACTGCATTTGCATGTACCCTGCTCATGCTTTTTATCCTAATGTCGGCTTCCACGCTCTTAGCTCGTTGTTTAATCCCTCATCTCTATTCTCATCATCGCTCAACCCTGTATCATTTTGACTTTGCAACTTCACACCTTTTTCCTTGAGGGGAAATTCCCCAAGTGTCCTTATCCTACTCATGTTCCTTTCATTATGCATAGGTTTGTTCCTCACGCTTGGAACTAGTTTCTCTTTCCTCTGACACTCATCTCCTCACATTTAGAGCATTCTTTCTGCTCTCCTTCGAGCTCGTTAAAAACAGTAAGGAGGTTGCGATTTGACTTTTCTAGAATTGTTAAAACTTCACAGGAAATATATGGAGTTTATTCAGTCCCAAGTCTGACTCCTCAAAATAGACTTGATTTCTCAGTAAACTTGTCCATTCAGGCTCGTTAAGAATATGCGAATAGGAATCCACATTGGTGGTATTTTATCGCTTTTTCATACCATGTGGAATAATATGAAAAAGGAACACTCTCTTTTCTTTGTAATTGAGAAGAGAATTCTCAGGTATAGGTTTATCACTTTTTCGGACTTGAGGGACTAAACTTACGGAAAAGGAACACTTGGTATGAGCTTAGTTTTCTCTTTTTCGTGCTCTGGACCTAAACATTAAAAAGATTTCATGCGCACTTTATGTCTTTGTCATGCTCGCTAAAACCTAAAGAACAAATCATCGAGTTTACTGTTGTAAGCCCCATTTCTCGTAATCAAATGGATATTTTTGAGTGATATTGCCTTCCTTCACACTTGTGAAAATTTGGCTATCTGCTTCTTCTGAAGGTGAGTTAGATAGGTGGTAATTTAACCTTTTTTGGACCTACTTGACTAAATATGAAAAAGGTGCACCTTACTTCTTCAGAATCTAAGAGATTTCTTCTGTGGTTTGTTTTATAATTTTCCAGCCTCAGGAGACTAAATTGGACTAAAAAGTCCCCCCCTAAAGTCTTCTTTGGAGTTTTCAGACTCTCTAAACTATGGAAACACCATCGAGCATTCACTAATTTGGGCTCGCAAAATTCACTAATCAGGGTTATCAAGCATTCTTCTGTCTCTTCTTCGAGCTTTCCATAAATGAAGAAGGTCCCAAGTTTTCTTTCTTGGACTCGTTAAACCTTTACAAGAAAGAGGGAAGGGAATTTCATTCACATGTATTTTACATCATGGTAGCAAGTCTTGTCTCCTTGAACAAAGCACCAGTTTTGAGTCTATCAACAGTTGGGTCTTAGTTTTTGACCTTATCCCGATTTAGAGCTTTTTTACTCCTCTAGTTGGCCTCTTTTCCAATTATATGGGGAATCTGTCAATGTCTCCTACATTGCAGATTTATTTTGTTGGTCCTTTTGTGTCAAAATATGCCTAAGTCACTCTTGTGTCATGCTCATTATTTAAGGATTAAACCTTTGTTGGCCATTCTGTAGTTTCCTTGACCTTTTGTGTCGGCCATTCCTTGGTATAGGTTCATTACATCCTGTTTTTAGTGGTTCTTGTCGTGAAATTAAATATCAGTTCCAGATCCAATTAGTCTCCGACTTACCTCGTGTTGGATGATGAAGGATGGCTTATTGCCTTCCTTCCAATGAATATCTTCCTATTTGTTGATGTATTTGTAACTTCAGAATGTATTCACTTGTATATTTCATATATTTTATTTCATTGGTCCTCGATGTTCCTACCGGGAGAATCATTAATGTAATCATGTCATGTAAAGTCATAGTGATTAACCCTCCTTGTTGATTGGAGGGAAAAGTTTCCATAGTTGTGGGGCATTAGGGTTATTAGACTCTCCTAGAGAAGTCGGCCCTAGTAAGTTATTATCAAGTTAGAAACTAGTATAAATAGAGAGTGAGCCTCTCTATTTGAGACACACACTCACCGAGCTATAGCGCATAGATGAGAGAGAAGAAGATCGCTCAAGTGAGAGAGAGAACAACTATTGGAGATCATATTTTTTTCTTTGCGTTTTACTGTTGCCATTGGTGCTCATTCTATCTCTAAGGAAGTTGCGGGGTTTTCTCCTTTATGGTTTCCTTGAGGAAAATATTTGTGTCTATTGTCTCTTGTGATTGATTTTTGTGCATGTTATTCTCTCAGATAATATCCTAAGATCATATTGTCTAATTGATGAAAATATAACATTGTATCAGAGATAACCTGAGAAGAAGACACTGTACAGCTACAAAATCTAGGGCTTATTACTTTTTGGGTCTCTCTCCACAATCCATCAACAAAAGGAGGCTATGCTAACTCTCCATTTAAGGGCGCATCTTTCTGTCGAAGCAGAGTCTGATTTTGAGCACTTTTAGCTTTTGACCTACAACTAAATCGGGAAATTAGGGATTTTCATAGAAGTGAAATTTTTTAGTGATCCCAACATAGGGTTACTCTCCTCCTCAAATTGAAGTTTAGAGATCAAAATCGAGGTTTTTGGTTGGGTAGAACTCTGGGAAAGTTAAACCCTAATTTTCCTTCGAACCAGGAAACCAGCATTGCAGAAGATCAACTCCAGATCCAATTTTTAGCTTCTCAAATTGGTAAGATTTAAATCTTTTGTATTTATATTTGAGGTTCTCAGCTAATATTTCTCATCACACCAAGCTTGATGAAAATATTGAGGGAGATGATAACTTCGGAGCATGGAAGTATAGGATCTCACTAGTTCTTAAAGAAAATGAATTGGACTCCTACATCAGTGGAGAGGTTCTAGTTGCAGAGGGAAATGAAGCTAAGGAATTACACAAGAAAAACTTGTTACAGCCGCAACTATCTCCCCAAAATTTTCAATTTTAGGACCCCCTTTTTATTTGTTTTTATTAAATTTGGCCTAGGAGTATTTTGTTATTTCCAGAGTTTCCCTAAGTTCAAAGATTTCTTGAAAAACCTTGGTCTTTTTCACTTTTCCATATCGGATGCTTAGTCAACTACTCTTCTGATATCGGAATCATATTGGACTAGCCTTTCGACATTGCGGAAGAGGAATCAGCTAGCTTGTTGAGTGCCTTTGGAATCCGTCACAGATGCGTCAGAGTTAGTCTACTTTATTCTTGGACTTGATTTGCCAAAGTTGCGGCCCCGTAGTGATAGACTTATCCGACGTTCTTTTTTCCTTCACCCTAGTGTTTCATAGATCCGGTGATGTTTTGTTTTTTTACTGTAGGGTTGTTTTAACCGGAGCAAGACGGGGTTATAGTGTCTATCTCACCCGACATTACGGGAAGCTAGTTCTGAGGAGTTCCAACAGCATCATATTTTATGTGTTGACTCTGTAGAGCTTAATGTTTACGAGCTTTGATACCTATTCCCACGATATTATAATTGTCCATAGCCGACATTGCAGAGGGTTATCAGCTTTTGGTTTTGAGGGTAGTGATTAGTGCTTCTGATGTCCGAGACTAGTAAGTAATCCTGGGTTTGTAGTATGTTTCATGCCTGCTATTGCGGTAAGCCTCCAGCCTATTCTTTTGATTGGTTTATTATTTGTTTTCCGATAGTTTCCTGCCAATCATGGGTATATATAGGTGGCCATGTGACTTGTCATTTGCATTGAGATTTGTCGTTTTCACTATGGAAGCAGTCTATAGAATTCGTGCGCACCCAGCTGTCAAAACCTTGTTCATTCTACTCTACACCCGTGGAATTTCGTTCCATCCAATCGGTTGCAACACTACTACCAGGTAGGTAAACCTTGGTACAATCATTTTGGTTGTTGTTGGTTGATTTTGAACCGTTAGGTTTCTACAGGTTAGGTTTTACCACATGGGGGGTTAGGATTTTGCATGCCTACGATGATTTTCATGGATATTTTATATTACAAGGGGGAGGGTTTTTAACCCATTATTGAATTTTCATTGCATGGGAGGTCTGATTCTGTACACAGTTGAAGCATTATGGACATGTTTGCATTTCTTGCGTGAGTGGTTAGGGCGTGGTGAAGATGGGCGTTTTGATGTCCGCACCACCCTTTTATTGATCATTTTTTGGTATACCAGAGGTTAAGAAGCCTTTTTTCCCTAATTACAGTACCCCATGGGACTCAGGAGGGTTTTTTTGAGTCGATTAGGGTTTTTCTCAAAGACACTTGTTACACAGGGTTTAGCTGTTTTGAAATTGAAGATTGTGTTGAGATCCAGTGGTAGAATAGGTTGATAAGTACCTGTGTGAGATGAAGAGGTTTTTCAATCGATTAAGTCTTTGGGATAGTGGAGCTTAAGCAGATTTAGCAAGTAGTTTGTAGGGTTTTTCTTGTTAAATCATTCATTCATAAGGATTTTGTTTAACCTACTTAAAACAACAGGCATGTCGAAGAGGTAAATAAATAAGTATATTTTCTTGTTTATTGCTATAATAAATTTCTAGAGATCAGTTATCCTAAAAACATGTTGTTTCGTTGTGACAGGTTGATTGCTATAATAGCAACATGTCAAAGAGACAGAAGAAGAAAGCTCAGGTGGCTGAAGGAGAGCCTGAGGTAGAAATAATCACCAAGGTAGGGTTCATCTATGAAGACACCAAAATCACCACTGGAGTTGAACCTGATTACAAGTGGGGAGAAATATTTAGAACGATCTCAAACCAAAACGTACCTAATCCTGGGTTTGAATAACTGACGATCTATGCTAACATCAAAAAGTTAGCTTTAATGAAAGTAGCTACGAGGCCCGAATTTTTTCTATGTTCAGAAGTAATAGGTTGGATTCTTCCCATGGCAGATGTGACAAAAAATGATTCTAGAAAACACTGCAAAGAAAGGCTATGCTGCATATAGCCCTACCTATGTGTCTATGGCATACCATTTTCCTTCACCACATGTCTACCTAATAGAGAGTTGGCTAAAGGAGGCAGGTCTGGACCTGGTAGAGACTGTAAAGAGAATGATGATACTAAGAAAGAATTTTAGAACCAGGCCTTTTGGAGAATATGACACCTCAACTCTCCAAGCTCCTTATAGGTTTATTGCTCTGATGCTTAATAGGATTTTTGGTCAAGCAAATGGAAAAAGTTTCAAGACAGGTTGGATACCAGTTATTGTTTTCGTTGCTACACAAGGAACCATCTTCAACTGGACAAATATAGTGTCAAACATCATTTATGCATGTATAAGTGTAGCCTTAGCAGGAGTATCTCAGAAGAAATCTGAATTTTATATGAGCTCTATTCTAATTGACTACATATTGTGCACCCAGACTTCCTTGCTTTGAAATGCAATTGGTAGAAGGACAGAACCCCAATATACACGGCTTATAAGTTGTTTTGGGAACATAAGTATTACAGTTATTATAGGGAAATTTGTGAGCATTTCATTATGCCCCTATATACTTTGATTTTCCTAACCGAATGTAATTACATGTCCAAAGAAGCCTTTAAGCTCATACAAGAGTTTGGGGATTATTATTTAACAGAGGATGGATTGTATGTAAGGATGTATGGTGTCTCTAGAGCTCCTTATATGCTCCCAAAATATGCTAGAGATCATGTACTCCATAGGGGGGCAGTCAAATAGTTGTATATAGATGGAGTAGGGAATTTTTTGTTTGAGCATAAGAAGGCAACGTACCTTGCAGTACCTTTATTACTTGGAAGCTATAAGTTTTCAAGGGTAAAGCAGGAAGCAGAATTTATTAAAGAGACAGAATATTTTCACTTTGGAAAAATGAGTTTTCATATAAATGACTCCCATAACAAAGTAGCTGACTACTACAAAGAAGCAGGAATCCATTTTAAGTACACTAACTTCTAGGACAAAGACGAGGAGACATTCCGCAATGCAAAGAACATAACAGACCTCAAGAAAAGATTCAAGCAAAAGATAACAACTATGGGTGGAAAAGGTAAGACTTCAGAAAAAGCTAAGAAGCTAGAGGAAGAAGAGTCCAAGAAAAGAGAAGAAGATGCTAGTAGATTAGTACAGGAGGCAGAAAATTGGTTAATAAGTGAAGAGGAAGAGAAGAAACGAGCTGCTGAAGAAGCAGCTAGGAAAGAAGAAGAAGAAAGGAAAAGAAAAGAAGAAGTTGAAATAAAGAAGAAACAAGTAGAAAGTGAGGGCTTTAGGCTAACAGAATCCCAAAAGGAGAAGTAGGTCACAAAGCAAGTCGATGTACAAGAAGTTCAAGATCCTGCAGATCAAGAACAAGGAAGATCTAATCTTGATCCCTTGGAGCCTACTATCCCTTCTGTCAGTATATTAGGAGATGTTTCGATTTCTGATTTTGATTTGATTCCTTTCATGCCTACTGAAGGAGAGGAAGTATCTGATTTTAACACCATATTCTATGACAAAGAGAAGAAAAGGATTTTCAAGAGGACCAAGAAAAAGGTAGATACTGGAGGATAGCCAGGTAAGACGGTGACAGACAATACATTGCTACATGGTATGCATTAAGATCTATGGTTGATAGCAAGAGATGGGGTAGCTTTAACCTTAGCATCTGAATACAATGTGGATAGGCTCATGAAGGATCTGGAGCAGTCACGGAAGAGTGTAGCCCAGCTAAAAGAAACCTTAAAGAAGGAAAGGGATGAAAGCCAGAAACTAAAGAGAAAATATGAAGACATGATAGGAGAAGTCAAGGTTTCAAGAATAGAATGTCAAAATCTACTACCAGATAAGGATGCTTTAGCAATATCTACAGAAAACACAATGAAGAATTCCTAGGTTACTTTGGTAGAGTTACAAAAGCTACAGCTAGAACATCAAAGTTTACAGACAAAAAGGATAATATTCAACTATCATGCGGAAATTTAAATGAAGAAAAGAACAAGTTGGAGAGAAAGGTTACTAAGATGGAAATAGAAAAGGTTGCTATACAAGAAAAGGAAAAGCAATATCAGATGCAGATAGTAGCCTTAGAGGAACATAAAAATTCATTGACCGCATCATTAAAGGGTTCTATGGAGCAAAAGGCTGACATTCAGACCCTAAAGGAGCATGTTCTAACTCTTAGGCATAGGATTCATCAAATACAAATACAAGATGAAATATACAAAGTTTTACAAATAGACACCAGGATGGAGGAGATTATAAATACCACTTCGTATTTCCTAGATAGGACTGAGGATATATTGGAAAGTCTAAAGGGAAGAATGTCTTGGATAGAAACCATTAAAGAATCTCCTCTAGACCTAGATGTGAAATATCAGTAGACATTGCAGCAGGAATATGAGTTAATGGAATTTGCTAGTAATGTTGCAGAGGAATTTAAAAAGACAGTAAAGAAGACAAAGAATGCTTGTGCCGAATTTTGCAGGAGAGTACTCTTCACATACAATTAGTGTTAGGTTTTTGCTGAGAAAATATTGGCAGTGCTACCTGAACATGAGCTATTTCTAAAGCATTTACAGGATAGGTACAAGGAAGATGAACAAGAAATCCAGTAGGTCAAAGACTTGGATGAATGGATATTGAAAAATGCAGTAGCACATGCAGCTGTGAGCATACACCTATTAGAGGACCAGCTGTGCTTGATTCCTACTAGGATAGAGGGGGTGACGACCCAAGCTACCAAATACGAAATTAACATTCGATTCCTTGAACCTTCTGGGTTTGAAAGCATAGCAGTAGATGGTAATGCATGGAAAAAGTTCATCAACGAGCAAGCTGATCCTTCCTCATAAAAAGTTTTGGGAATATTGATTTAAAATGTAATATATTGTATTAATTTTGTGCACAAGCTACAGGACAAAATTTTGGGAAAGGAAGGTTGGGGAAGGTCAAAAGACAATGTGCGGCAGCCCAAGAGTTTTGCTTTTGTATAAGTAATAGGAGAGTTTTAGATAGAAAGGGACCTTTTTCCTAGACTATCTTGAGAAAGTATTGTAAGAAGAAATAATTCATTTTACAATAAAGAGTTATGTGTTTCTTCTAGAGAAAGTTTTGTGGATTTTCAAATGTTTGCTATGGGCTAGTTGGATATGAACTATTTCTTTTTCAGCTTGTTTCCATAAATTGTGAGATCGTTCTAACGTATTGAATTATTTCATGTTATGAATGTGCTCTGGTTTATTTTTGTGAAATTTCCACATTGAGTAATGAATGTTTTAATTAACAATAAGATATCTTGTTGTTTGTATTTCTATTGATATTCATGTGTTCAGAAACGTTAACATCGATCTGTGATTTTCTTTATGCATGCAATACAATACATTACTCACCATTAATGATAGTTTTGCTACCTAGGGATAGGTTAGTGAGTCTTAGTTAGTTTCTTGATGTTTGTGATTTAGAAGCGAGAGAGGTAAGATGAGAGGTAAGAACATGTGCATCACATTGTGACCCTCCTCATTATCTCTATCGTCTGCATTTAGTTAGGCACTTGCACATCATACTTAAACATTAAAAAACTAAAAAAATATACATGGTGGACCGGGCCATAACCGGTAAAGCACTTTAATTGTTACTTGACCTACAGTATCTGGACCGTAAACCGGACGGATTCCCCATGCCAAACAATAACGAGCTAATTGGGAACATTTATTGGGGAGAATCCCTACTATTGTTACCTGCAATTTTCCAGGCCTCAATAGTTTTTGGCACTAGGAGGGCCACTAGTGCATGTCTAGCTGAGGAAGCCCACTTCCTTGAAATTATTCCATTGGTGACAGTTCTGAAAATAGTTTGCTTCACAAACCCACTCCTGAAGATAAAGAAAAAGGGTATCTGTATCTCATCGATAACGAAGTGGTTGATGATTTAAGGAGAATTACCAGGGCATATGCAAAAAATATTGGAGGATTACCTATTATCTTTGTCCTTTTTAGAAGAGATTATCAAAAGAAATATCGCCCTCAATTGGAAGACTTGGTATTGGTAGAATATATTGAAGAATTGGTAGAAGCAGCCTTACAATAAGTTGACCAACCTTTAGATCAATTGGATCCTAATTCCCCTTACTATTCACCTTTCCAAACCCCTATTCAGTCCCAACCACATACTCCACTCAAAATCATGGCTAATGTAAATGCAATCCAACCACCTCCACAACCTGCTTGGAGGGCTAGGTCGCCTTTAAATTTGACACGTCCCTTGCATGATTTGACTTAGGATTTTGACAAGATGTTACCCAAGTTTGAACCAAGTGAAGGAATTATGGTAGATGATCATTTGTAGAGTTTTTACTTGGCTGTATAAGGACTACGAGCTGGATAGCATGAAGATGTGGTCTGTAGATTGTTTCCCCACACCCTAAAAGGAAAATCACCCTCATGGTATTTTTCCCTACCTGCAAATTCAATTACAGATTGGAATACTTTTGAGAGAATGTTTAGAAGCAAGTACGTAGTCTAGAAAACTCATGCAGCTTTAATGAAAGGATTATGTGCTCTAAAGAAAGAAAGGAAGTAAAGAGTGCATAATTTCACTCAAAGGTTTGCTGCTTTCCTAAACAATTTCACTGCAGCTGACAAACCATTTGAAAATTCCCTAATTGAATACTATACCTCAGCTCTCATACCTGATCTATCCATGTTTGCCAAGAGATCAATTAGACCTACATTAGTAGAAACCTATGAAGAAGTTGAGAAGGTAGAGGCAGAAATGGAGAGTATAGAAAATTACCCTGTGCATTCAAAAGAGAATACTTTTGGAAACAAGAAACCTTTATTGCTGACTAAGCCTAAGGATGAGTGATCATAGGATTTCAAAGGCATGGTGAAGATGATGCAGAAATTATCCAATAGAGTGATAGATTTAGAAAAGGAAAAAGAGGCTCATAAACCATATAAGCCTTATTATAAAAAAAGGGAAGACAACAGTCAACCTAAACCTCCTCCACACAGTCCTTCAGCAATGAATTTAACCGATGTAGGCATGGATAATTTTTGTACCTTTCATCAACAGCCTCATTCTGAGAAGAATTGCTCACAATGGATTAATTCTATGACATTAGTAATGAATCAATTATTGGACTCCAAATTGACAGAAGCTGGTAAGGATGAATAAAAAGATCATGAACCTATGGAAAAACAAGAGGAAGATACCTTAGTTTTATGGGACTCTGTTTCTATGTTTGATATGGAAGATGAATATTTTCTAATACAAGGAGAAACACCAGAAAGTAATGTAACAACAAGAAGTGAGAATCTTGTTAAAAGAAGATAATTCAATACTTCCTAAGATTAAGAAACTTCAAGAAAACATGAAGAAGATAAAGAAAAACACTTCAACAGTTAAAATACCTGAATTTGTCATTTCAAGTCATGATCATAAGAAAATCAACACACCTCTAAAGCTTATTGAAGTTAACATTGATAATGTCAAGAAGAATCTGAAAGAACCTGAGATGGGATATGATATTGTGGAAGACATTAAAAAGGCTAAAGCGAATATCTCATTGTTTGAAATGTGCAATTTACCTCAGCAAAAAGAAAATATTTTAAAATCACTTGAGACTCCAGACGAGGATCCTCCCAGTGACAACCAACCTAAGGAAGAAATTGGTGAGGCAAGTTTAGGAGGGAAATCTAAGTATAAAACTCCAACATTTCTCCTAACTTTTGAAATGTTCAACTATAATGTGCATAACTATTTAGTGGACTCATGAGCATCAGTCAATGTTATGCCACTTTCACTCTACAAGAAAATCAATGGTCAACCTAAACCATCCACTTGGCAAGTTCTTTAATTAGATAGAATAGCTGTAAAGGTAATAGGAGAAGTGGAGGATGTTCTAATTCTCTTATCCACATATGAGAGGGTATGTCAGTACATCGACATTGTAGTAGCAGACATACCAGATTATTATGGTCTAGTGTTGAGTTGAGACTAGTCAACAAGGTTAGAAGGATATTTTGCATCGGATTGGTCACATTTGTGGTTTCCTTTTAAAGGAAGTCCAAATCATATAAAAGTGTTAAAAGAGCCTCAAATGAAATATAATGTCACTCAGTTAGAATGAAAAAATGAACCAGTAAACTCTGTATTGGGTAACTATTTCATTGAACTGGAACTAGGAAATTACCAAGCTGAAGAAGCCAGCAGTATACCTGAAATCTAGCCCGATCTCCTTCAATTTTCATGGGTTGATGAGATTTACTGTAATATAGTAGATTTAGTTTCAGATGTAGTTTGTAATTCAAATTCAGTAGAAGTAGATAGTTTTTGGATTCTTTATTTCGATGGTTCTAAAACAATGAAAGGATCAAGGGCTGGCTGTGTCCTGATTGATACAGAAAAAAATAAACATTTTCTTTCATGTAGGTTAGAATTCGAATGTACAAATAACACAGTTGAATACAAAGCACTAGTTCAAGGACTTAAAAAAGCAATATAACTGAAAGTAAAAAATCTGAAAGTATATGGAGATTATGAAATTGTTGTTAAGTAAATTCGAAACAAAATACACTGCATTTCACCACATTTGAAAGCTTACCAAAATGAAGTTTGGGATTTGCTTATAAAATTTCATACATTCAATATTGTGTCAATTCCTATATTAAAGAATGCAGCAGTGGATTTACTAGCCACCTCCGCTGCAAGATTAGTACCTTCAAATAATAGATGCTCTATTGAATTAATTTTTAGTCCTTCTGTTCCAGATATGATCACAAATCTACGGGTTTTTGACGATGATCAGCAAATTTTGGAGTGTTTGATGAATGATGATACTTTCAAAGGAGCAATAATAGATGATGAAGAACATCAAGCAAAATTAAAGTTCAGGAACTTTATTCCTAAAGGAGTTAGGACCTTGGAATGAATGTTTGATTTAGATAACAAGTTCAGAAAGACAGCGAATGTCAAGACTCATAGCTCGTCCTTACAATTCGAGCTGATAAATTTAGGGACTGAAGCTGAACCCAAATATGTAAATTTGGGGAAGTGTTGTTCTCCAGGCGAAAGGAGTAAGTTCATCAGTTTATTCAAGCAGTACAAGGATGTGTTTTCTTGGACCTATGAAGATATAAAAACTTATGACACAAAGATCATACAGCATGTTATCTCAATCAAAGGTGGAATCAAGCCTTACCAACAACCTTTGAGAAAGATGCATCCTAAGCTGGAACCTTTAATTAAAAGTGAGGTAAAAAAGTTGTTGGATGCTAAAATCATATTTAAAGTCAGACATTTGGAATGGGTTTCTCATTTGGTACCAGTATGGAAGAAGTCCAAAGAAATCAGACTTTGTGTAGATTTCAGAAATCTTAATCGTGCATCAGATAAAGATAATTATCCAGTCCCACCCATGGAGCAAATACTACAGATGGTTTCAGGTTTTGAATTGTTTTCGTTATTAGATGGATTCTCTGGTTATAATCAAGTATTAGTAGCTGAAGAAGATAGGATTAAAACTACTTTCAGAACCAAGTGGGGAACCTTTGCATATAGGAGGATGGCCTTTGGACTTATTAATGTTGGAGCTACATTCCATAGGGCCATGGATATAGCTTTCCACAGTCTAATTGGCCGTAGTGTTGTGGTTTATCTAGATGATGTCACAATATTTTTGAAAAAGAGAGAAGAGCATGCATTTCATTTGAAACATATTTTCGAGCGTTGCCAAAAATATGGTATTTCACTAAATCCCAAGAAATGTGTGTTTGCAGTCACAGAAGGAAAGCTTCCGGTTCATGTCATTTGTAAGAAAGGGATCTCCATAGACCTGGAGAGGATTAAAGCCATAGAACAGATCCCTTTACCCCATAATAAAAAGGGTATGCAATCTTTTATGGGTACAATCAACTTTGTGCGAATTTTTGTACGAGACTTTTCCCAAATCGTCAAACCTTTGCTACAAATGGTTAAACAGAGTGTGCAGTTCAAATGGAATGATTTGGAGAAGAATGTATTCAACAAGATAAAAACATTTGTTGCTCATGCACCATCACTCAAAATTCCAAATTTTGAAAAGGATTGTATTTTGTACACTTTTGCATTTGATGATTCATTAGCAACTGTGCTTACACAGAAAGAAGACAGGGGAGATGAGTACCCCATATCATTTATGAGCACTGGTCTGCAAGGGGCTGAATTGAATTATCTAGCAGTTGACAAATAGGCTTATGTAGTTTTTAAAGAGGTAAAACAATTCAGGCCATATATACTTAAGAATTGCACCAAAGTAATAGTTCCACAACCAACTGTACGATCTCTTTTTATGCAAAAAGAATTAGGAGAAAGAAGAGGCAACTAGGTGACTGCTTTACAAGAATACGATTTTGAGTTCAAACTAGCATGCGTAGTTAAAGGACAAGGATTGTGTAAACTAATGAATGAAGGTCAAAACAATGAAGAAAGCAGCTAGGATAATGAAGCTGAACTACATATGGTGGATGTATGTCCTTTGTTTATAGCTCCAGACTCCTGGTATCGGGACCTAGTCCATTACCTCCAAGAAGGGGTAATTGCCAGAGCATTGGAGTCCCAAGCAAAGAAGAGCATTACATCTGAAATCACATTTATATCAGATCACTGATGGAGTACTGTTCAGAAAGAACTACGACAGAGTTTTTCTCAAGTGCTTAGAACAAGAAGATGTAAAGAAAGTCGTAGCAGAATTGCATGATGGACCCGCTGGAGGTCACTTTTTCAAGGGACACAACAGCACATAAGATTCTCAAAGGTGGATATTACTGGCCTACACTGCTTAAGGATGCTCATGCTCATGTTAGAAAATGTGATGCATGTCAAAGATGTGTTGGAAGACAAGCTAAAGAAGTAGGACCATTAAAACCAATAATTATATTAGAACCATTTGAACAATGGGGAATTGATATTATTGGAGAAATAAATCCAAATTCATCCTTGCAGCACAAGTATATTCTGATAGCAACTAATTACTTCACCAGATGGGTCAATGATATTCTGTTACGAAAAGTAAATGAAGATGCAGTTATGGATTTCTTACAGAATCACATTATGACCAGGTTTGGGGTTCCAATTTCCCTGGTTTTTGATAATGCTACTTACTTTTCTTCTATTAGATTAACTACATTTTCTAATGAAAGAGGAATTAAGTTGCATTATTTTGCAAATTATTACCCACAAGGAAATGGTTTGGCGGAATCCACAAACAAAAATCTGATTAGAATTATGAAGAAAATAGTGATAGAAAATCAAAGGAGCTGGCATTTAGCATTAACCAATACTCTCTGGGCTGATAGAGTCACACCCAACAATTCCTTAGGTGTGTCACCATACACTCTTGTTTATGGAAAAGAAGCTATCCCCCCTCCTAATATTCTATTGACATCTTCCATAATAGCCTAAGAATATAGGGGTACTGATAATGAAATTCTACAAATCAGAATCTATAATCTAGTGAAGTCAGAAGAGTCTAGGTCCAAAGCAAAGGAAAGTTTTAAGCATCGACAATAAATAGTGAAGCGTTGGTTTGACAAGCACAAAGATGGGAACAAATAATTCGAAGTAGGAGATCTGGTTCTTAAGTGGGATCACCCACACGATGAAAAGGGAAAGCACACCAAGTTTCAGCAGTTATGGGTAGGCCCTTTTCAAATTGCAGTAAAGCTAGGCCCCTTGACTTACAAGTTGCAAGACTTACAGGGGTGGGAAGAGAACTTACCAGTAAATGGTTTAGTTCTCAAGCCTTATTTTTCTTGACCATTTTTTATGTGGTTTTCTTGTACATAAATAAACATTTGGTTTGTTGATTACTTTAGGGTATTTTTTAGTTGTTCGCTTTATTTACTTAGAGTTTGATAGATTGTAATTTTGTTTTTCTTATGATTAATAAAGCAACACGACTTTTGGTTGCATGGAGTTCATCAGAATTCCGGGTTAACTAAAATATTTGACTACAATATTGCCTACTATTGATTCATATAGTATTTGAAAAAACTTCTTCAAGTTTAGCAGATTTCCTAAATGGTTATGAACACATTAAAGTCCTACTTAATCCTTGTGAAACAACTCAGGATAAAAGGGTCTAGAATACTATTTTGAGGCTCCATTCATCTCACATGAAAAATTGTCCTAAGGGGTAAAAACAAAAGACCCATGGAAAGGAAGCAAGGTAAACAGTGTATTATATTTAAATAATCCCATGCCATGAATTGAAATCCAAAAGGCTAATAAGATTCAAACTCTCCTAGAAAAGCAATATGTATCAAAGCAAGTACTAAACCATATCAGTACGTATAAGATTTCCAAAGTTCTTCTCCGTTCGTGAGCTGAAATTTAAATATATCTCTCACACAAAAGGACACTATGGATAGAGGAGCCTGAATTAAAATTCAGAAAGAAGGCAAGCAGGAGGACTAAAAAGGGGACAAAAGTCCAAAAGCACAAAAAGTGAAAAATGGCATGGGAATGAGGAACAAACAGATATATCTATTTACCATATGTTATGATCTTGTGGTGTCTAAAGTTGAAAACTAATCAAACACAGAGGTAAAATGAAACTCATACTCTTGGTCTCAAAAGAGTTATCCATACTTTGAAATCCTGGTTCCCCTTTTTTTTGGGACTAGAATCAATGGTTAAAGTGAATAAATCTTGCATTTGGGAATTCATATATCTTGAAGAAATATAGTATAGAGGTACCATCAGAGAAATATATTGATCAAAGAGGATATTGTTCAAAGATCTGTGTTCACTAGGTAGTCGCCAATTATTGCAGCCACAACTATTTCCCCAAAATTTTCAATTTTAGGACCCCCTTTTTATTTGTTTTTATTAAATTTGGCCTAGGAGTATTTTGTTATTTCCAGAGTTTCCCTGAGTTCAATGATTTCTTGAAAAAACTTGGTATTTTTCACTTTTCCATATCGTATGCTTAGTCAACTACTCTTCCGATATCAGAATCATAGTGGACTAGCCTTCCGACATTGCGAAGAGGAATCGGATAGCTTGTTGAGTGCCTTTGGAATCCATTGCAGATGTGTCGAAGTTAGTCTGCTTTATTCTCAGACTTGATATGCCAAATTTATGGCCCCATAGTGTTGGAATTATCCAACAGTATTTTTCCCTTCACCCTAGTGTTTCCAAGATCCGATGATGTTTTGTTTTTTCGTTGTCGGGTTTTTTTAACCGGAGCAAGCCGGGGTTATAGTGTCTATCTCACCCGACGTTGCGGGAAGCTAGTTCTAAGGATTTTCAATAGCATCATATTTTCTGTGCTGACTTCATAGATATTAACATTGCCGAGCTCTGATACCCATTCCCGTGATATTAGAATTGTCCATAGTCGATGTTGTGGAGGGTTATCAGCTTTTGGTTCCGAGGGTAGTGATTAGTGGTTCCGATGTCCAAGACTAGTAAGTAATCTCGAGTTTGTATTATGTTTCATGCCCGCTATTGCGGTGAGCCTCCAACCTATTATTCTGATTAGTTTATTATTTGTTTTCCAATAGTTTCCTGCCAGTCGTGGGTATATATAGGTGGCCATGTGACTTTTCATTTGCATTGAGATTTGTTGTTTTCACTGTGAAAGCAGTCTGGAGAATTCGTGCGCACGCAACTGTCAAAACCTTGTTTGTTCTTCTCTGCAGCCATGGAATTTTGTTCCATCTAATCGGTTGCACCACTACTGCCAGGTAGGTAAATCGTGGTTTTGTCATTTTGGTTGTTGTTGGTTGATTTTGAACCGTTAGGTTTTTGCAAGTTAGGTTTTACCGCATGGGGGGGTAGGATTTTGCATGCCTATGGTGATTTTCATGGATATTTTATATTACAAGGGGGAGGGTTTTAAGCCCGTTATAGAATTTTCATTGCATGAGAGGTCTAAGTCTGTACACAGTTGAAGCATTATGGACGCTATTGTGTTTCTTGCGCGAGTGGTTAGGGTGTGGTGCAGACAGGCGTTTTGCCATCCGCACCACCCTTTTATTGATCATTTGTTGGTATGCCAAAGGTTAAGAAGCCATTTTTTCCCTAGTTACAGTATCCTATGGGACTCAGGAGGGGTTTTTTCAGTCGATTAGGATTTTTCTCAAAGACAGTTGTTACATAGGGTTTAGCTGTTTTGAGATTGAAGATTGTGTTGAGATCCAGTGGTAGAATAGGTTGATAAGTACCTTAGTGAGACAAAGAGGTTTTTCGGTCGATTAAGTCTTTGGGATAGTGGAGATTAGGAAGATTTAGGAAGCAGTTTGTAGGGTTTTTCTTGTTAAATCATTCATTCATAAGGACTGTGTTTAACCTATTTAAAATAGCATGCATGTCGAAGAGTTAAATAAATAAGTATATTTTCTTGTGTATTGCTATAAGCACTTGCTAGAGCTCAGTTAGCCTAAAAACATGTTGTTTGGTTGTGACAGGTTGATTGCTATAACAACAACATGTCAAAGAGATAGAAGAAGAAAGCTCAAGTGGCTGAAGGAGAGCCCAAGGTAGAAATAATCACCAAGGTAGAGTTCATCTATGAAAACACCAAAGCCAATACTAGAGTTGAACCTAATTACAAGTGGGGAGAAATATTTAGAATGATCTCAAACCAGAATGTACCTGATGCTGGGTTTGAAGAACTGATGATCTATTCTAACATTGAAAAGTCAGCTTTGATGAAAGTAGCTACAAGGCCCGAATTGTTTTCCTATTCAGAAGTAATAGGTTGGATTCTCCCCAGTGCAGATGTGACAAAAATGATTCTAGAAAACACTACAAAGCAAGGCTATACTGCATATAGCCCTGCTTATGTGTCTATGGCATACCATTTACTTTCACCATAGGTCTACCTAACAGAGAGTTGGCTAAAGGAGGAAGGTCTAGATCTAGTAGAGGATTAAAGAGAATGATGATACCATAGTTTTAAAAATCGTTGGAACCGGAACTGGAACCGGCCGGTTCACCGGTTCGGAACCAAACCGGGTCAAACCGGTTGGTTAACCGGATCGGGGACCGGTTAGATACCGAACCGGCCGGTTTGGTACCAAACCGGTCCGGTTCAGTATCTAACCGGTCCAACCGGCCGGTTTCGAACCTAACCAGTCCGGTTTGGACAATTCTCATTTTTTTTTCATTTTTAAACTTTGGACTTTGTAAATCTTTATTTTATATTTTAAATTTTAAAAATTAAACTAACCTATTCCCTACCCTAACTCCTAACCCACCCCATTCCCTAACCTAACAACCCAACTGGCCAACACAACTATAAAACTACCGGTCAACTTCATGTTTCCTTACCTCTGTTTTGTTTTAAAGTTGAAAGTGGCTGGAAACTTGAAAGTCTGAAACCGTGGAGGCTGGAGCAACGAGTTGGAGTCTTTGGACGTGGTTTGAGTTTGACTGCCGGTCGAGGTGTGCACTGTGGAGCGTGGACTGTCACCTGTGGAGTTCCAAGAGGGTGCTGCAAGCCTGCAACTTGCAAGAGGGTGCTGCAACTTATTACAGGGTGCTAACAAGTGAGTATTACATAATACAGTCTACTATTTAGTAATAAGTATTGACTCCAATCAATGCACTTCTCTCCATCTTTCAATGATCAATCAAATTCCTTATTAGTATCTCCATTTTCCTTCTTGTCCACACTGCACAGTATCTGAAGTTTGAACCCTTTTCTTTAAGAGATTTATTGTTTTGGAAAGGGTGGAGTCTTGTGGAAATGGCTACTTACAGCCTTATCATTTCATTTGATAAGGCTGTAAGCAGCCATTTCCACAAGACTCCACCCTTCCAATTTTAAACAGTTAGCTCTACAAGGGACCTAAAGCCTAAAGGTTGGTTAGCACAAGTTCAATTAGTATACATACTTCTCTCTTATGCAAATCCAATGTGCAATGTAACAAACTTAGATAGATATATGTCATAAACAATGAACTCTGTTACAGACTTGTAATCCAATGTTCTGACTGTATATTCAGAATTTCAGACACTATATCCAAAACCACAAGCATGGACTGAAAAATCAGAAGGTTCAGGGCCCAAGTTTAGTTTATAAATTATAAGACATATCTTTTAACAATTAGGATCATCCTATGTACATGAGCAGTCCAATTAATGAGTGAATCTGATGGCAAATATAGGTTACAACTTACATCACAGTTTGTAATATGTATCAGCTTTAAGAGTGTATGATAATTATTGCAAAATAGATCACCTATGCAACATTATAACTTGGTTAGGCTAAGAAGAACCTTTATGATAGCTTGCTGTAGTTCTATTTAGTATTAGTATGCTTTGTTGTCGATATGTAGCTTGAGCTACAGTATGTTTTAACTTTTATCACTAAGTGTAGCTACTATTTGTACCTCAAGTTTCCCTCACTAGGAGATATAACGAAATAGTACAGCCAAATGCCTTAAGTTTAAAGTTTGTTTTTACAATATATAAAACCATCTTCAAAAGAAAAAAGACAATTAAATCATGCCTCGTACCATAATTTNAACGAAATAGTACAGCCAAATGCCTTAAGTTTAAAGTTTGTTTTTACAATATATAAAACCATCTTCAAAAGAAAAAAGACAATTAAATCATGCCTCGTACCATAAGTT
>LPNX011055068.1:606-13383 GCA_001517045.1 Pseudotsuga menziesii | reverse complement strand
AAGAATAGAAATAAAATCAACAAACTTGTGACAATTTCTGAAATTACAGACCATATGTCTTTCCACAATAAATAAGGGGTTTGATCTTTCAATTGTGCAGCACTCCCTNAGAACCAAAGAATAGAAATAAAATCAACAAACTTGTGACAATTTCTGAAATTACAGACCATATGTCTTTCCACAATAAATAAGGGGTTTGATCTTTCAATTGTACAGCACTCCCTACCTTTTCATCTCTTCCTAATGATATATAGTGGCTCTCTCTTTTCTTTTTTTGTTGTATTACTAATTTACTATTTCGTAGTACATTGTATCTTTTATTTTTAGATTTCCAGTGTCCACAATACNATTTACTATTTCGTAGTACATTGTATCTTTTATTTTTAGATTTCCACAATACACTTGCTCTCCAACAGTTTACTAACACTAATTGTACTTCCTAGCCCCATTTGACATACTCTTCAGATTGGTCTTTCCCATTCAATGTGGCATTTAAATAAAAGACATACATCNTGTACTTCCTAGCCCCATTGACATACTCTTCAGATTGGTCTTTCCCATTCAATGTGGCATTTAAATAATAGACATACATCAGCATTATAAGGCTTGAATGGACAATATTGCTTTAGTCTCTTGGCAGGTTGCATGTAAATTCTCAATTGGAAATGCTATGTATAATGTAGCAGCCTGCAAGATAGTGAGGGCATTAACATACTCAAGATAATTGCACCCATAAAAAGCAGTAAATTCAGCTTATCAATGCAACCAGGGAACAGCAGTTTAAGGAATAGTTTTTAGGATAAATAAAACTCAGCCTTATTCAGAGAAGGAAAGTTGTAACTTGTACTAGTTGAAGTGTATTTTTTAGCATGGTGACTGTTAACTTCCCAAACATATGAACATTGAAGATCATTTAAATAATCAGATCTGATAGCAAATTAAAAGACAGTCCTGTAGGTGACTTTTTTTTGAGGAATTAATGTTGTTTTTTTATTATGTTTTTTTGAGAAATTAATGCTCGTTGTTGTTTCAATTTTCAGCTTATCCGGATTCCGAAATGGCCCCAAAAGCAAAAGATCCGGCATGGGCACATGCAGATGTTGTTGATGGAGTTATGTATTGCAAGTATTGCAAGAAGTTGATTAAAGGTGGTGGAATTTACAGGCTTAAACAACAATTGGCTGCCATCAAAGGGCAAGTGAAGGCATGTGAAGCTCCATTAGATGTCATTGGACAAGTTAGAGCTGATATGCAAGGGTATTTTAAGAAGTTTGAAGAGAATAAGGCTAGGCAAAAAGAGATAGAGGAAGAAGTAGGAAAGAAGAGGAGGCTCGCTGAAATGATGGGTGGCCATGGGACCTATGCTCCGGGTTCAATTGAAGGCTCTTCATCTATCCCTTCTGATCCATTTGGGTATGTTGCACCCTCTGATACTACACAAGAGAAGGAGAAGGGTAAATCAAAAAATAAGGGTGGCATTCAAAGCTACTTTACATCCTCTACTAGTGGCAATGCTTCTCATGTGCCTCCAACACATGTCCAGCCNAATCAAAAAAGAAGGGTGGCATTCAAAGCTACTTTACATCCTCTGCTAGTGGCAATGCTTCTCATGTGCCTCCAACACATGTTCAGCCCACTTTAGATGATTATTGGNAGATGACCATTGGAAGAAGAAATACAAAGAAGCTGCCTATGAGTACATAGCTAGATGGTGGTATGATGCTGATCTCCCGTTCAATGCTGCACGCTCTTCCTATTACCAACCAATGTGGGATGTTGTTATAGCTGCTGGTAAGGGCTTCAAAGGCCCTAGTATGCATGACTTGAGGGGATANTACATAGCTAGATGGTGGTATGATGCTGATCTCCCGTTCAATGCTGCACGCTCTTCCTATTACCAACCAATGTGGGATGCTGTTATAGCTGCTGGTAAGGTCTTNTCTTTTGCAAAAAGAGATAGTGTCCATAGAAGAATACTTGAAGGACTTCAAACAGTCATGGGTCAGAACAGGATGCACTATCATGTCAGATGGATGGACAGATCAGAAGGGTCGTACTCTGATAAACTTTCTTGTCTCTTGCCCACAAGGAACCATGTTTTTTAGATCAAGTGATGCATCTGATCAGGTGAAAGATGCAAATCTATTATTTCGTCTCTTGGATAGTGTTGTTGAGGAGGTGGGGCCAAATAATGTTGTACAAATCATCACAGATAATGCCTCTAACTATGTTCTTGCTGGTAAGATGTTAGAGGAAAAACATAAAACCATATTTTGGACTCCATGTGCGGCACATTGCATAGACCTCATGCTTGAGGACATATGCAAACAGGATTGGATCAAGGACACTATAGAGCATGCCAAAAGCGTCACCAAATACATCTACAACCACGGTTGGGTATTGAGTTTGATGAGGAGACACACTCAGGGCAGGGAGCTTGTTAGGCCTGCAGTTACTAGATTTGCAACTCACTTCCTTACGTTGCAATCTCTCATTTCCCAAGCACAAAACTTGGAGAAAATGTTTTCAAGTGATGAATGGAATTCATCACAATGGGCCCTCAAACAAGATGGAAAAGACACCAAGAAAAGAATTAAAAGCTCTTCATTTTGGAAAAGAGCAGCAGAGGTTGTGGCAATTTCTGAGCCACTTGTTAAGGTGTTGCGGTTGGTTGATGGAGAAAAATTGGCCATGGGATACATTTATGAAGCTATGGATCAAGAAAAGGAGCAGATAAAGGCAGCATACAAAGATAGAGTGGCCAAGTATGGGCCTATTTGGGAGATCATTGATAGGATATGGAACAATCAACTCCATCGCCCTATACATGCAGCTGGGTATTTTCTTAACCCAAGGTATCAGTATAGAGCGAATATTGATCCAGATCCGACTGGGGAGGTAGCAGATGGATTGTATTCTTGCCTTGAGCGCATGGTCCCAAATGAGGCGGACCAATTGGAGATACATCGACAGATCAACTCTTTCACCGCCGCCACAGGTACCTTTGGCAATAATGTTGCTAAGATTTCAAGAGAGGAAGACCAACCATGTAAACATTTCCATTGTTTGATTAACTTATGTTTTTAAAGTTTAAAGTTATTAACTACCTTGAATTAAGTTTAAAATTTAAATTGTTGAATTAAGTTATTAACTACCTTGACTCTTCACATTTGCAGCACAATGGTGGCAGGCATTTGGTAACCATACTAAACTATTACAAAGGTTTGCAATACGGGTCCTGAGTCAAACCTGCAGCTCTTCTGGGTGTGAGCGCAATTGGTCTTTGTTTGAGCGGATTCACACAAAGAAGAGAAACCGTTTAGAGCAAAAACTGTTAAACAATCTAGTCTTTGTGCAGTACAACCTCCGACTCAGGCGCAACCAATTGATGAGCAAAAGACCTGATATGGATCCCATTGTGTTGGATGATATAGATCCAAAATCAGAATGGGTAGTGGAGACCCAACCGCCAGAGTTTTTTGTTGACCTAGATGTTGAGCTGGAGAACTTGCTGGATGTTCCGTTGGATGCAGATCCTTTACTGCCGATGCCATCAGTTCATACAGGTGTAGATGCTGAGACTGAGAGAACAGTGCCAGGCATGGCAGGCACTAGCCGATCAGGACCTCGTACTTATAGTCGTCGACGACGTCGACATTCAGCCAGTACTACTACTTCATTAGCAGATGACTTTGATCCTGAGGATCCCGAGACTGAGCCAGATCATGATGCATTTGCTAGTACTTCTAGTTCTTCTTCTAGTTCTAGTTCTAGCAGTGGTGCTGAGTTTGATGATGATCATTGATGATGTATTATCATTTATGTAGTTGATTATGTAGCATGTTTTTTGGACTCTCCAGGCCATATAGCCTTTACTATATAGGGCCTAGCCGCCTAGGCCTCATGGATTATGTATTTTGTTCTAGTATCCTAGATATGTTACATGTATTATCATTTATGTATTGCACAGAGTACAGTCACAGACTTCAGATTACAATGCACTTTGTACCATTTTGATATATTGACTCTTATATGGTATATACATGAGTAGATTTTGGTTAATTTGTCTTCAATGCCTTGGAATCATGTATTATAATCTTGAAAATGTTGTTTTCCTTTAGAATTTAAGTATTTGATGTATTTTTTAGCAAACCGATTCATTAAATTCAATTCGGCCGATTTATGACCGATTCATTACCGATTCCGATTCCGATTCCGAGTTGACCCTCGACCGATTCCGAGTCCGATTCCGATTTTTAAAACTATGGATGATACCAATAAAGAATTTCAAAACCAGACCTTTCGGAGAATATGACACCTCAACACTCCAAGCTCCTTATAGGTTTATTGCTCTAATGCTTAATAGGAGTTTTGGTCGAGAAAATGGCAAACGTTTCAAGATAGGTTGGATACTGGTTATATTTTCCGTTGCTACACAAGGAACCATCTTCAACTGGTAAAATATAGTGTCAAACATCAAGTCTACATGTATAAGTGCAGCCTTAGGAGGAGTATCTCAGAAGAAATCTGAATTTTATATGAGATCTATTCTAATTGATTGCATATTGTGCACCTAGACTTTCCCTGCTTTGAAATGAAATTGGGAGAAGGACAAAACCCCAGTATACACGGCTTATAAGTTGTTTTGGGAACATAAGTATTACAGTTATTATAGGGAAATTTGTGAGCATTTCATTATGCCCCTGTATACTTTGATTTTCCTAACCGAATGTAATTGCATGTCCGAAGAAGCCTTTAATGTCATACAAGAGTTCGAGGATTATTATTTAACAGAGAAGGGATTGTATGTACGGATGTATGGTGGCTCCAGATCTCCTTCTATACTCCCAAAATATGCTACAGATTATGTACTCCACAAGGAGGCAGTCAGACAGTTGTATATAGATGGAGTAGGAAATTTTTTGTTTGAACATAAGAAGGCAACGTACCCTGTAGTACCTTTCTTACTTGTAAGCTATAAGTTTTCAAGGGTAAACCAGGCAGTAGAATTTGTTAAAGAGCTAGAATATTTTCGCTTTGGAAAAATGAATTTTCATAGAAATGACTCCCATAACAAAGTAGTTGACTACTGCAAAGAAGCAGGAATCCATTTTGAGTACACTGACTTCTAGGACATAGATGAGGAGAAATTCTGCAATGCAAACAACATAACAGCCCTTAAGAAAAGATTCAAGCAAAAGATAACAAGTATGGGTGGAAAAGGAAAGACTTCAAAAAAAGCTAAGAATCTAGAGGAAGAAGTGGCCAAGAAAAGAGAATAAGATGCTAGCAGACTGGTACAGGAGGCAGAAAATTGGTTAATAAGTGAAGAGGAAGAGAAGAAACGAGCTACTGAAGAAGCAACTAGGAAAGAATAAGAAGAAGGAAAAGAAAAGAAGAAGCTGAAATAAAGAAGAAACAAGCAGAAAGTGAGGGCTTCAGGCTAACAGAATCCCAAAAGGAGAAGCAGTTCACAGAGCAAGTCGATGTACAAGAATTTCAAGATCCTGTAGATCAAGAACAAGGAAGATCTGATCTTGATCCCTTGGAGCCTACTATCTCTTCTGGCAATATATTAGGAGATGTTTCAATTTCTGATTTTTATTTGATTCCTTTCATGCCTACCGAAGGAGAGGAAGTACCTGATTTTAACACCATATTCTATGACAAAGAGAGGAAAAGGATTGTCAAGAGGACCGAGAAAAAGGTAGATACTGGAGGACAGCCATTTCAGATAGTGATAGATAAGACATTGGTACATGGTACGCATAAAGATACACGATTGATAGCAAGAGCTGGGGTAGCTTTAACCTTAGCAACTGAAGACAATGTGGATAGGCTCATGACAGATCTGGAGCAGTCACGGGAAGAGTGTAGCCCAGCTGAAAGAAACCTTAAAGAAGGAAAGGGATGAAAGCTAGAAGCTAAAGAGAAAATATGAATACATGACAGGAGAAGTCAAGGTTTCAAGGACAAAATGTCAAACTCTGCAAGCAGATACGGTTGCTTTAGCAATATTTGTAGAAAACACAATGAAGAATTCCTAGGTTACTTTGGCAGAGTTACAAAAGCTACGAATGGAACATCAGAGTTTACAAACTGAAAAGGATAATCTTCAGCTATCATGTGGAAATTTAAATGAAGAAAAGAACAAGTTGGAGAGCAAGGTTACTGAGCTAGAAATAGAAAAGGCTGCTGCAGAAGAAAAGGAAAAGCAATATCAAATGCAAATAGAGGCCTTAGAGGAACAAAAAAATTCATTGACCGCATCATTAATGGGTGCTATGGAGCAGAAAGCTAACATTCAGCCCCTAAAGGAGCATTTTATGACTCTTAGGCAAAGGATTCATCAAATACAAATAACAATACAAGATGAAATATGCAAACTTTTGCAGATAGACACCAAGCTGGAGGAGATTATAAATACCACTTCATATTTCCTGGATAGGACTTAGGATATATTGGAAAGTCTAAAGGGAAGAATGGTTTGGATCGAAACCAATAAAGAATCTCCTGCAGACCTAGCCATGAAAGATCAGCAGACATTGCAGCAAGAATATGAGTTAATGGAATTTGCTAGTAATGTTGCAGAGGAATTTGAAAAAACAGCAAAGAAGACAAAGAATGCTTGTGTTGAATTTTGCAGGAGAGTACTCTTCACATACAATTGGTGTCAGGTTTCTGCTGAGAAAATATTGGCGATGTTACCTAAACATGAGCTGTTTCTAAAGCATTTATAGGACATGTACAAGGAAGATGAACAAGAAATATAGCAGGTCAAAGATTTGGATGAATGGATATTGAAAAATGCAGTTTAACATGAAGCTTTGAGCATACGCCTATTAGAGGACCAGCTGCACTTGATTCCTACTAGGATAGAGGGGGTGAAGACCCAATCTTCCAAATACGAAATTAACATTCGATTCCTTGAACCTTATGGGTTTGAAAGGATAGCAGCAGATGCTAATGTATGGAAAAAGTTCATCAACGAGCAAGCTGGGCCTTCCTCATAAATTTTTTTGGGAATATTGATTTAAAATATAATATATCGTATTAATTTTGTGCACAAACTACAGGACAAAATTGTGGAAAAGAAAGGTTGGGGAAGCTCAAAAGATAATGTGGGGAAACCCAAGAGTTTTGCTTTTGTATAAGTATAGGAGAGTTTTAGATAGAAAGGGACCTTTTTCCGAGACTATCTTGAGAAAGTATTTGTAATGTCCCAAGTTTGGTGTATAGACCGGAACACTCTTCAATTCTATAAATTATATTAAAATTTCTGAACTTGAATTAATTTACACAATGACTTCTTAGACTGGGAAAATAAGGGTTTTCTTTTGGGAAATTTGTAGGCAAAAGGAGTGAGGAGTGGATAGAAAAAAAGAGATTTCAGACATGGAATTTACTCTTCCCTAACACATTTAGATCTGGTTCCACTTAGGGTTCAAATTTTGCACTGCGAAAACCTACTACCACGCTTCTGGGCGGCCAAACTGTGAAACTAAGGAGAGTAGTTCGGTCTGTTTCAACCAGGGGATTTTGGAAACTTGCAGAGGTTTGTTATAGAATTAATATAAAATAAATAAAGGATTTATACATTTTACTGATGTTCTGGAAATTTCTAAGAAGTTTTGGGTGTATTTGGAAGTTTTGGTCAAGAGAAACCCTACGCAGAGGAGGATCCCAAAAGATTGTATAACCCCCCAAAAAATACATTTGGATATGGATATGGTAATTTATGCCTATTAATAACCCACAAGAATTGACAGAGCTTGTTTTTAGTTTACTGAACTTGTTTTACATCAGTTTTTGTAAAACTAGTTATTAAAAGCTAGTAATCTAGCTAGGGTCTTAAAAAAAAAATCAACTCAAAATCATTTTTGTAAAATATGAGATTTGTAAAAAATATAAATATAATCTCTCTGAATATTAATACTCCCTTCAATCACTTCCCCAGCATATAATATTTATTACATCACTCAAATTTACTCAATCCCCCCATACATTGATAAAATAGGCCCATTTGATGAAACTGAGACAATATCCTTTAGGGAAAAATATATCTCAAACTGATAAATGTAATGTTCAGAAACTTATGACACTACAGAACATAAATTAAATTATATACTGACCATTACAAATATGATTCCAAAATTAAGGGGTAGGAGGCCCGTATCATGGCCAATAAGGGACTGTGAGCATAGGTGAAGCATGGGATTCACTAGAGATTGAACTGAACTTTATGGAGTCTGAAAATGGATCTTATTATCCTCCAATGTCTGCAATCTAGTGCTCCATACCTGCGATGGAAGAGAAGGGGATGGAAGGAGAGGGAAATGGAAGGCTGGGGCTCATCTCCCAGTAGTCTAAGGCACAACACTCAGAAGTCATGCTCACATAAGCATTCAACAATCAAATCATGAACCAAACTGAAGCAATGGGTTCAAAATTATCTTTTATAGAATTATGGATGACCTGCTTAGTAAGTTGAGGCCAATGGTGACATGTGAGAGCAAGTCAACCCCATGGGTGACCTAACCCTAGCCACAAAAGTGCCCCCTTTGGGAAATTAGGCAAGTAGGACCATGTGGAATTGTTTCCAAGTCCAAATCATCCTTCACAATTAGAAACTGCACCCTTCCTTAGTTAAAAGCTTCCTCTTTTTAGTTATGACAGCTTTCTTCTTTTCCTGGGTCATAAGGAAACTCTTTCTTTCCTTAAAAAACTTTCATGCTTTTTCTCTTACAGCTTTTCTAAGCTCCATAAGAGGAAACTGTGCCCTCCCCTTTGAAATACTTTCCTGATTTTACCTCTGTCTACTTTTTCTGCTTTTAGGAAACTTCTCTTTATTCTCGTGCTTGATTTGTCATGGACTTTCTTATTTTTACCAAGGAAAGTTGACTAGTTTTCCCCAATGCGCCCTCTTGACTTGGCAGCCTTAATTCCACATCATTATTGTGCATATTAAATAAAATTGCTGAAATAAAATTAAATACATACCTTAGAACAATTATTATTAAAAATTTATCCTAGGAGGAATAATTAATAACAACTTGAGCCCCTAGGAACTTAGCATGGTCAACACTTTTAATGGTCAATTTGAGGGGACATGACAGTCCTCCCCTCCCAAATTTTCTTGTCCTCAAGCAAAATCACCACAGAGTGTTGCAAATGTTTCCACGATGTTTTTGCTACACCACTTTGATCATAGCCATTTTTCTAATGCCACTTCCTTTAGCAAAATTTCCAACCCAGTTAAAGTAACTAAGTAGAATTCCCAGATCCCACTTCCTCCTCTGCAAGGACCCAAATTGTTCTGCCACCTTTTGAACTCTCTCATTCCTAAGAATGCCTATATCCCATGGTTTTATCTTCCTCCTTCCACCCATCAATAAAAACAACAAAATTTTATCATTGTAGAGGAGGAAAATGAGGTTATGAAAATCATACCACCATACTGGGAGCACATCTCTCCCCATGCCAAATTGAACATTTTTTAAACTCTCCCACCAGACATGGAATTCCTTAATGCGGGACCAAATCATCTTGAGCCTCTCTAAAGTATGAAAATCCTTGTGCAAGCTAGCACTAGAACTCACATCACTATTGTTATGAATACACGGGAGCTTATCCCATGCCCATCCATGTATATTGAAAGCATCATATAGCAGCCATAAATGCTCATTCCATTGCTCATACAATTTCTTTGATGTGTCCAATGTATCTCCATTGATGCAAGCAAGATTTTTACCCTCTAGTGCACACGTCTCAATCATGTGTCTAGCCACCCAATCAATGGACAGACAAAATTTCATGCTAAATGATTCAGGTGGGAATAATTCAGCTACTACTAATGCACTTGTCAAAACACATGGTTTGACCATCAATACCTCAACTGGAAGAGTGAAAGTATCATGCTCCTCTTGTGGCATCAACAGAAAAAATTCTTTCACCCAATTTTCATCCCCACATGATGTGGCTGAAATAGAAGTGTGGGTTGAAGAATTGTGAGCCAAATCCGTACAATGCTCATCAATCAATATAATGGATCCACAAATTCCTCCCTTAGTTTTCTGAGTGACAGTGTGATCATGTGCCTCCTCCAAAATTGTACAACATTTTCCTAGAGGCAAATCATAATCTCTTAGGAACCATCCAAGTGCTTGATCTTCATATTGCTTGACCTCAAACTCGTCAAGCACATGCAAATCGGAATGCACCTAATGTGCATGTGTATGGGAGATATATAATAGATGAAAAATAAGTCTTTGTTGTTGTTCACATATGTAACTTCGGAATGTATTCTTCTTTGTATTTTATATTATTGTAACCCGATGTTTATTCCGGGATGTTTCTATTATGTATTTGAGTCATGTGGTCATGCCCCGATGTTTCGATCGGGAGGATTATAATGTAAACAAGTCATATCAAGTCATTGGGTAAGTCCCCACTATTTATGGGGCACTTGAGTTATTATACACTAATTAAGGTGTAGGCTCGAGTAGTAATTATTAGGTTGAGTGCACTTCAAGTCAACGGAAGAATATAAATAGAGAGTGAGAGTCTCTCTATTTATCACTTGTGACTTAGCTCTCTTGCTCTCTCAAGTGTGGCACACTTTTGGAGAAGGAAATTCTTGGGCTTGACAGAAGACAGAAGGCTGTTGTTGTGAAGGGAGGTCATCTTACTGTTTTGGGATCACATCTTGTGGTGATACAATCTTAGAGGAAGTTGCGGGGTTTTCTCCATTTATGGTTTCCCCTCCTAAAATCTTTGTGTCTCTTGTCTCTTGTGATGTGCTTATGTGATTGTTGTGCTTGTTATTCTCTCAGTGAAAAGATCTTATTATAATGCTAGCTTAAATGTTGAAAAACTAACATGGTATCAGAGCTAACCTGAGAAGAAGACATTGTGCAGATACAGGAACTAGGGCTTCCTATTTTTTGGATCTTCCTCCACAGATTTTCAGCACAAGTATGCTAGGATGACTCTCCATTGAAGGGTGCATCTTTCTGTCGATACAGAATTCAATTTCAAGCATTTTCAGTTTCGATGTGGAAAATAGGGATTTCTACAGAAGATGAATTTTTGGGTGAGACCAGCATAGGATTGTTCTCCTCATCAAAACCGAAATTTAGAGACCTGGATCAGTAAATTTGGTTGGGTAAATCTCTGGGAAAGTCAAACCCTAGTTTGACCCTGAGCTAGGAGAAACCCTAAATACTAAAACTGCTAAGTTTTGGTACAGTCGCTATATTTCGATATTGGCGAAGTCTCAGAAGCTGAAACTTGCAGGGGCAGAAGATAAAATCCTTATGAACATTGTGTAAAAAGGGAATACTCTGATTCGCTATATTCTGGGAGATATGATCTCTCCAAGTTAGGGTTCTAGCCTCTTCCAGAATTCATCCCTAAACAGGACACCTGGGGTGATCTGCTATATCTTAGGATAAAGAGGTCCAAATGGAATTCCTGAAGATGTTACAGAAAGGGAACGGACTTTAATTTCTATGGTCCAAAGGTCAGACTCAGAAGATGAACCAGTGACACGTGGCATGCCGTACAACTTCGCTGTTCTGAACAGTCCAGTAACAGGTCACCTTGGGAAAAGGATCATAAGTCCCAAATGGTGAAACCAATTCTGATGAAAACAGTCGTGTTGGATTAGGGACATGTGAGGTTACCTCAGTAAGAAATTTCAGACACAGAGGATTAGTAATTTCAGAGATATTACAGAAATAGTAATAGACATTTCTGCAGAAGAAATCAGTAAATTAGGGCTTCCTGTTCCGGGAGCTTGCCTCCACTGTTTTCAGAAAAGGAGTACATTGGACAGCTCCATTTGAAGAGATATATCTGTTTATCCAATCAGATCTAAAAGATTCCAAGTTTTGAAAATTAAGGTTTCTGCGACAAACCCTAGATCAGCGAACTCCGGGACAAGGACGAACACCTCAAATCGTTTCAGAGGGAGACGAGGCCAAAGAAGACATCATGCTCATGCTGCAGAGGATGATGAACCATCCAGAAAGAGATCCAGATATGAAAGTGAAGATTCTTCAAGCGAAGACGAATATGTTCTGATATCAGCTCTCACAGGTAACATTACTCATGGAAGTGATGATTGGCTCATAGATAGTGGGGCTTCCAAACATATGACAGGATTCAAGAAATCTTCTGTGAGACTATCAGAACATGAATGACTAGGAGATGACTACCAATGTCCAATAAAAGGTAGTGAGGAATCTTCATACAAGATATACTCTGGTAAGTCTCTAACAATGAAAGAAGTATTGTTTGTTTCAGCATTGATGTAAAAGGAATGCGGATTGCATTCATAGATGGTCAACTCATCATATGGCCAAAAGGAAATATTATTGATGATGTGGTAGTGATTGAAGAACAAGAAGGAGGCTTGTACAAATTGAAGGGCCATCTAGAACAAGCCTTGATCCATGTAGAGCCAAATGAGCTTTGGCATAGAAGGCTTGCACATGTGCATTACAGAGCACTACCTATTGCAAAGCAAAGTTGTTGAAGGTTTTCCAGAATTTCAAGCTATTTGAAGGGAAGAACAACTTGAAGCGGCAAAAGAAGCGGTGAAGAATGCAGAAGTGGTGATGACCACCTTGAATGGCCTCCCAGGATCGTAGAATTCATTCATTCAAGGAATGTGTTCCAGAAGGAAGTGATTACTTTCAGAATACTCCGTGAAGAAGAAGAAGCTCGAATCATAAGAAGAGAAGAGAAGATGGGAGCAACTGAAGATCAAGATTT
>LPNX011055028.1:0-12919 GCA_001517045.1 Pseudotsuga menziesii | reverse complement strand
TATCTAACTGTAGATAACGGTTTTGATCTCCTTTATATGTAACACTCATTCACATAATAAATTATTGATTTGCTGAGGTTCTTCACGGCCTGTGTCATTTGTCAGTGGAAAAAATTCGCCGGGTTGTAAGAAGTTTATCTCGGATAGTCAGTTTGTGCCCAAAACCTCCAGGCATAGGCGTTTATGCACAGCATTAGATTCTTTCCACCCTGCTCTGGCTGTAACGGTTGTTAAACGCTGGGCTTCGAAATTTTTTTTTACTTATCTTGTGGTTATTTGATTAAACCTGGTTAATCTTTTTCAGTCGCTGGAAAGGTAATTTTTACGATTTCCTAGTTCTTTTTTAATCTCGAACTTTAAAAAGACTGATAGACTCATAACTACTTCTCTGGTATAACCCTATGGTACCGGCCTCTGCAAACACTAAATTTCCAATTGCAACTACCTCCACCTGCCTCAGAACAAGCTGGCCTTAATACAAGATCTCCCCAAGTTGAACACTGAAGCAGGGGCTCTTCCTGACTTTGGAGATGTTGCAGACTATTTCAAATTATCAACAAGATGAGGCTGATACGGAATGAGAGCGTGATACCGAAAATGAATTTCGGATAGAATTTCTAAAAACCAGTCAGATGAAGCCGATTCTGTTGTCTTCATTTCGGAAGAGGAACTGTTCAACGATATAAACTTAAATCAAGACGAGCTGGAGGGAGTAGAGCGTCTAGAGGCTTTTTTAGTTTGTCTTCTTGGCTGCAAACTATCTTTTGGACAATGGAATGTGACCAAAGAAGACTTCTGCACGAAGTAGTTTATTAATATTTTAATTGAAGGTTTTTTTTTTTTTAGCTGCTAAAGAAACTCAATGTTGTTATATTAACCATTTTTATAACTGTAATTCCATAACGTGTCCATAAGGTAAGAAACAACTTTAGAGGCAAAGGAAGAAGTTCTTCAAGAGGAGGACGAGGCAGAAGTCCTGCAAATGTCGGTGGCAGAGGAGATAACCAGAACCCAAGTCAGCCAAGTGGCGAGAGGTTTGATAAATCAAAAATTCAATGTCATTACTGTAAGAAGTTTGGTCATTATGCATATGAATGCAGGAAGAAGCAATATGACCAAGGAAGACAAAGCCCAAGTCAGTCGACCAGCACCAACATGTCGATAGGAGCAATGTTAATGGCATCGACATCTCCACTTGAATGCAATGCTGTTCAAGAAAGTCCACATGACATATGGTACCTGGACTCAGGATGCAGCAACCATATGACTGGTAATTTAAATTTGTTTTCGAGTCTAGAAACTTCAGTTAAAACTGATGTTACACTTGGAAACAATGTCCAAGTTACTGTCTTAGGAAAAGGCACTGTTGATATTCTCACCAAACAGGGGGAGAGTAAGTATATCCCTGATATCTATCATGTCGAAGGTCTGAAACATAATATGTTAAGCATTGGACAGTTGTTACAAAAAGGCTATAGAGTCTACATGGAAGATGAACACTATGTGATAAAAAACAAGCGTCCAAGCGACCAACTGATAACAAAAGTGCCAATGACAAGCAATCGCTTGTTTCCTTTGAGGATAGTTCCCGACATAAAAGGGAAGACAAAGACAGGAGCTGCATTCAAGGCAGAAAGTGAAGAAATAGTCGAGATCCTCGACAAGAAAGAAAATTGCAGTGCTAATTTGCAAGCTGCATTTCACACAGAAGTTCAGGATGAATCCTGGTTGTGGCATTTCAGATTTGGACATCTGAATTTTGGTGGGCTGAAGCTACTGCACACAAAGAATATGGTGAAGGGATTACCATTGATCGACAGACCAGAGAGGGTTTGTGAAGGATGCATTTTTGGCAAGCAGCACAGAGAGACATTTCCAGTTGGAAAGTCCTATAGAGCACGCACACCACTTGAAATTGTGCACTCTGACATTTGTGGTCCAATGCAGACATCATCCATTGGTGACTGCAAGTATTTTCTAACTTTTATTGATGATTACTCAAGAAAGACATGGGTATATTTCTTGAAACACACATCTGATGCATTTGGTTATTTTCAGCAGTTCAAGGCACTCGTGGAGAACCAGAGTGGTCACCGCATCAAGATTTTAAGGACCGACAGAGGAGGTGAATATGTTTCAAAAGAATTTCTGAATTTTTGCAAGACCCATGGCATACAGAAACAATTCACTGCACGGTACACACCTCAACAGAACGGCATAGCTGAAAGAAAGAACAGAACCATCATGGAGATGGCATGCAGCATGTTGGCAGCCAAGCATTTTCCAAATGAGTATTGGGGTGAAGCAGTCGCAACTACCGTTTACATTATGAACCAATGTCCGACAAAGAGTGTGAAGAACAAAGTTACCCAAGAAGCATGGACAATTATGAATCATAGTGTTTCCCATTTAAAATTTTTTGGTTGTGTTGCATATGCTCATATTCGAGATGAGCTGAGAAAGAAGCTAGACAAGAAGGGACAGAAATGTATTTTTGTCGGCTATTCAGAAGACACAAAAGCATACAAGCTGTATGATCCTGTCACAAAGAAAGTCATAATCAGTCGGGATGTTCAATTTGTCGAGAACGAATGATGGGATGGAACCGTCGACACAAATGTCAAGATTGTGTCGAACATCGACAATGATGATATGGAAGAGGAAGTGGTTCAAATACCACATGTAAGTCAACCGGTCGGAGCACCGTCGACTCCCATGACACCAAGACATGGTTAAGCACAAGGACCATTGACACAAGTAGCAGCTCAAGCTACACCGACAAGTACACCAAGAGGACAGCACACTCCATCAAGCATTTCGTCGAGGTCGACATCGACAGAACCGGTGAACAAAAGAAGTCTGCGGGAGATATATGAAGTTGTACACCTAATTCATTCTCTCTGTTTGCATTATTTTCCCCTATATATGATCCACTAACATTTGAAGAAGCTGTTGAAGAAGAAGTATGGGAACAAGCCATGGATGAAGAAATAGAATGCATTGAGAAAAACCAGACATGGGAACTGGTCGATGTACCAAAAGACAAAGATGTAATAAGTGTCAAATGGATTTATAAGACAAAGCAAGATGCTGATGGGAATGTGAAAAAGCACAAAGCAATAATGGTAGCAAGAGGGTTCACACAGCAACCTCGCATCGACTTTAATGAAACGTTTGCACCTGTTGCATGCATGGATACAGTGAGAATAGTTTTGGCCATTGCTGCACAAAACAAATGGCAAGTTCATCAGATGGATGTCAAGTCGGCATTCTTAAATGGCTACCTAGAAGAGGAATTATATGTGGAACAGCCAAAAGGGTATGAAGTTCCAGGTCAAGAGCATAAAGTCTACATACTGAAAAAGGCACTCTATGGTTTGAAGCAAGCTCCTAGAGCTTGGTACAGTCGTATTGATTCCTATCTCATTGAAAATAGATTTCACAGAAGTGAAAGTGAACCGACTTTGTACACCAAAGTCGATGAGCAAGGTAAGATGTTAATTGTCTGCCTGTATGTAGATGATTTAATATTTACTGGTGATTATGGCATAGCAGATTTTAAAACAGTCATGGAAAGTGAATTTGAAATGACTGATCTGGGGCTTATGAAGTTTTTTATGAGCATTGAAGTTTAGCAGTTTGAAAGTGGTATCTTTATATCACAGTCTAAGTATGCAAGTGAAGTTTTAAAAAGGTTTAACATGTCTAACTGCAAGACAGCCCCAACACCAGCAATAACAGGTTTAAAATTGAGCAAGGATGATGAAGGATCCACTGTAGATCCTACGCTGTTCAAAAGGCTTGTTGGCAGCCTTATGTATTTGACAGCAACAAGACCAGACATTATGTATGGTGTAAGTCTGATCTCAAGGTTCATGGAGTCACCAAAAGACTCACATTGGCAAGCAGGTAAAAGAATTCTGAGGTATGTAAGTGGCACAAAAGATCTTGGTATTATGTATTCAACCTCAGAAAATTTTAAACTCATTGGTTGCACTGACAGTGACAATGGAGGCAGCATAGATGACAGGAAAAGCACATCTGGGTACACATTTCATTTTGGTACAGGTGTTGTTTCATGGGCTTCAAAGAAACATCCCACAGTAACTCTATCTTCAGCTGAAGCAGAGTATGTTGCAGCGACAAGTGCTGCATGTCAAGCTGTCTGTTTGAGAAGAGTCTTAAAAGACTTGTCATAGAACCATCAAGAACCGACAACAATTTTCTGTGATAACAATTCAGCCATAGCATTATCAAAGAATCATGTGTTTCACAAGAGAACCAAGCACATTGACACAAGGTTTCATTTTATAAGAGAGTTGGTGAACGACAAGGAAATTTGTTTGGAATTTTGCAGGTCTGAAGACCAACTGGCCGACATCTTCACAAAGCCATTGGCAAAGGACACATTCCAGTATCTGCGTAGTTATCTTGGAATGACAAGTTCCCCACAGTGAACTCTGTCATAAACAGAGCATGTTTAAGCTCTGAGACATTTTGTAATTTTTGTTTTAAAACCCCATCTGCTTATAATTAAGGGGGAGTGTTGGAGAAATGTAATTACTCGCAGATCAGTACGGAACTTCCAGTCGACTTTGTCTGTAACATACCCCTTATACCTCGATGTCGTTATGAGTAAAAATAAAAAAGAAGGGTAAATTGATGCTCCTTACAAAATTTCCTTTTAAGTCCAACAAGTCAACTTTTTGAGTCTATGCAATGTATCAATAATTTATTGTGACAATATATTGATCATCTAGTTATAAAAATACCCATACATTTAGCCACATACGTTTTAAATCATTAGTTCCAACCAAAGTAAACCTAAACAATAAACTATAGGCATTAACCCCCAACAGACTATTTTATTAACATCACTCAACCATCTTCCTTTGGACTCATCATTCGACAATTTATACATCATTATCACAACAACATGATTTATATATACTCAGGATACAGAAGATAAATACATGATATAAATACATGAAATAAACACATTAAATACACATGAGATAACATACATCAAGAAGACAAGAAATGAGACCAATGTACGTGGTTCACCCAATCCATGGGCTACGTCCACCAAACCGTCATATCATGTATTTAATCATTCAAAATGAGAATTACATTCTGCAACATTCTTGTCGCCATACTTTTTTTTTAATATTCACACAGACTCTCTCACCGAGAGTATCTCTAAATTTTACTCATACCACTAAAACCTCTTGGTTGAGAATTTGCTTGAACCATGGTAAATCAACCACCAATATTGTAAGAGACATAAAAATGAAAATACTACTGTACCCAAGTTATTTTAAATCCAAGAGTAAGAACCTTTCTCTCTCTTTTCATTCTTTTATGCTCACGCCATCACTAACCTATCGGAGGCTAAGGGTTGTGGTTTTACTTGTTTGCCTAATCAACAACCTCAATGTGTTTTTAATAGCTTTAACACACTAAGAAACACCTTAAGTACATAAGCTAAATCCATGGATGTATTAGGAAATCGTTTTTCATTAAATATAACTTATTGCTTGCATGATAGTAAAGTATCTTCACCTAACCATAGGGAGATACCTTTATCCGGGTTAACTTTATGTCTATGTTTGTACCATTAAGTTACATTAAAACTGTGTTGTTTTTCTATATGTAGGAATATTTATTTTTATCTCACATATATGTTTCAACTTCGAGAAAATATAAGAGAAACATCACAACTCATCTCATAATTCAATCTATCATCTCGTATTTAAATCCATTCCTCATAGGGTATCGACTATATAAAACCCTCGGGTCAAGATGNTCTCATAATTCAATCTATCATCTCGTATTTAAATCCATTCCTCATAGGGTATCGACTATATAAAACCCTCGGGTCAAGCTGATCATATATATATCATACGTCATTAACCTTCCCGTCATTACCCTAGCCGAATAGCATATCCATGGTTAGCCAAAAGACNTCCATGGTTAGCCAAAAGAGGCTAGGGTATAAATTTCTAGAACGAGAATGGAAAACTTGTTCAACAAACAAAAGGGATCTAGTTTCATCTAAAGAGAAAAAAAGTTGGAAACAAAAGGAGGACTCGGGTCCTTAACTTAAACAAGATGCCTGCAACTACTGGAAAGAGATCTGTAAGTCTAGATCAGCATGGTACTTCGAAGAGATATAACAATTAATATCCATAGCGCAGAGGGGTAACTCATATCAGATCTAGACCGTGCAAGGATATAACTAGCTTTAGACACAGAAAGGTAAAGAAAATGCATACTTATCAGACCTCGACATGGACTGATGGATCATATATATAACAATTCTAAAATATACGCATCCATACGTAGTTTTCCACACTACCATTCTACAATGAGTAACACACGAAATCCAAAGTTCATGCTCTCGGCCAAACCAGGAGAAGGATGAACCAATGAAGGGAAAGCGTATAGACAAACTCCGATTAGAAGTTCAAAGAAAGAATAAACTAGCACAGGCTTATCTATATTTTGGAGGGCCGACAAATTTTGACAACACCCAAACGCATCCAAACCACTGCCAAACATAAATCTGAACCTAAGATACATAGATGCATGTAGCCATCAAGCACACGCAGCAGGAAAATCATGATTGATGATTGTACCTCTTCCTTTGATCAGGGAAGCGCAACAGACAGAGATCAAAGCAGATCATTTATTATCAACCCAGACAGAGGGCGACCTAGGCTATCCTTCAGGGTGCATTCTAAACGCCGACAAACATAAATCACAAGTTATAATATAAACAGAATCTACTTATTCTTCAAGAACAGGTATAGGTGAACATGAGTCATACCTATATAGATCAAACAGAGGGAAGTCATATATATACCAAACCTCCTTTGAAAAAACGAGGGTCCCTCGATCTGGAAACAAGTCAGAACTCCNAGGTGAACATGAGTCATACCTATATAGATCAAACAGAGGGAAGTCATATATATACCAAACCTCCTTTGAAAAAACGAGGGTCCCTCGATCTGGAAACAAGTCAGAACTGCNATGATGCTGCTCAACACTTTTATTTCCAACTCGCCGAGATCGATCACCACGCATAGTTCCTTACTTCCTTCAATGCATGGATTGTTCCCACTATCAAACGCAGAGATATTTCTTTCATAGCACTCACAGATCATTGCTGACTGCTAGCGCAGAGGTTTCTGCCCCTTCTTGCAAAACATAGGGTTTCTCTATATGTAACAGAAACTCAGAGATCCCTTAAAAAAAAAACATAGATCCTATTTACTTATCACATATCTCTCCCTTCTATAACCCAAAGCTCCTTTTTACCCCTTAAGTGCATAGATTAATCCCGCTTAAGAAAGACGAGAGAGCCTCTTCCCCCCCCCCCCGTCCCTGGCATCCTGTGAACCATTTCTTTTATAACTTCATTCGTGGTCCATTAGCCCTTGCGAGTCGAGGATCTCACAGTCACGGTACAAGGTATCGGCGAAACCTATGGCATGCTGCCCGAATTTCCATGGCATGCCTATCTTTCAGTGCCAAATATAGATATATTGTACCTAACTACTCCTTCACGCAGAATATTGCCAACAATGCCCAAATTTATGGCGGAAACACTCCCTTTTATCACTCCGTCCATATATAGTGTATATTTTAAAATGCTCCATCCTGCGGATGAAAATGAGACCAGCAAACACTTGGAGTATCGTGGCTTTCGAAAAACAACAAATTTTCCCCTCTTTGGGTAGTCGCCCTCCTTTGGCTAGATTCCTTTCCCTTTAATCATACCAAAAACTCCCATTAATAATTCCCAAGAAATTAAAGAAAAAGTTGTGCTTAATAACTTCTAAATTGATGTTCTCTGAAGCTTGTAACTATATATATAACATCCTATAATAAGGAATATATGTTCCTTGTATGTTCAGAAAATAGTATTTTATAATTCTTGGAGGTACACTATCTATATGTAATGATAGCTTCTCTTTTCTATTTAAGGTGACTACGATGGATAGTCCCCCAAAAATTAAATACCTTGGGTTGTTTGTTTCTTTGTTTTCCGGACTCAAACTTATGACCACTCGACCCTGTTACGTTGAAGCTAAAGTGATATTAATTCTCCTCCATTCTCGATAGAGTTAAATAGCTATGCTTTAGTATCTTAGCTGGGGCTAATTTTTGTCGAAGTAGGTATCCACATAGGGCGAACCTTATCTTGCACTTTAATAATAAGGATGATATGTAAAAGATGGCTCCTCGGCGCGTCGCATTTTACACTTAGTGGCTTTAGTTTCTCTTTTTTCTTTTTAACTTGCGTCAAAGTCTAAAAAGTATCTTAAGTCTACAACTTAGGAAATTTAATTGCCTAATTTTCAGAGTCATTTCTGGTGAGGCCTTGGCCTTGCGCTCCTCACCAGAAATCAAGTACAATAACTTTACAAAATTTTAGGGGTGTGAAAAGAGGGACATTACATTGTCAGAGGCCGTACAAGTCGAAATCTTGTCTGTTAGTCTGATAAGGAGGAAAAGTCCACAAGTAGGCAGCACAGTCCAGTCGAATTTATTTCAGAAGCTAAGTTGTTAGGTAGATTGTAATTACAGTCTTTAATGGCAGGTCATTCGACCCATGCTGTAGCAAGTTTCAAATTGCCTATAAATAGAAGAAGCATTTTTTGTAAATCAGTAGAACACAAGAAGAACACAAGAACACAGAGCAGAGGAACTCAGGGTGAGAAAGAGAAGTCGAAGCTTAAGCTTCTGTACATGCAATTTAGTCGACGAGCTGAAGCTCTGTAGACCGATGAGTCTGGTCGGACAAGTTTGGACCGACCATTTTGTAACCGACGAGTTTGTAGTACTTTGTTATTTCAGCATAGTTAATATATGAAATAGTTTGTGGTTGAATGCATGATTAGTTGGCTGCATATATTTCCAGATTTACTTCTGTAAATGTCTTTTACAGTTACTGATAGGTAAAAGAACAAGAACCCATAAAAATCTCACTGCGTGAAAGTTCCAGGTTTTACGGAACATTGGTCGACTCAGGTCTTCCTACATATTTGGGCACATGTTTCTCATAAGTTATTTGGATTTGTAAATGTGTCTATTTTACTTCATTTTACTCACAGGTGAAAAGCATTTGTAATTTTAGACTAAGAAACATATCCTGCAGATTTCGACCAAAGTGAGCCGACTAGAGTGGTCAAAGAGCCGACTAAAGCAGCCGACTTGGTCGGAGTAATTTTTGTCGAGTGAAGACCAACTAAAATTTATAAACTTGTCTAGTCGGACATAGACAAGTTTCACCCGACTGGTGAAAAAGAAAAGTGGTCGACGTGAAAATGTAAATTTGAAATTTGAATATTGACTGAGCCCTAAACCCAAGTTTAGTCGGCTTGGTTTTGGCTATGTGGTATCAGAGCTAAATTATATCAGAACAAGGTTTATATCATCCCAAGATTTTAGGAAAGAAATATTGTCTTAAAGAGTGGAATTTAATTTTCTAAGTAAAGTTAATTAAATTAAAAAAAAATGGCTTCCACTTCTGGTTCATTGCAACCTCCAAGTTTTACAGGAAAGAATTATGAATATTGGTCTTTAACAATGAAGGCTTTATTCAGAGGTCAAGATGTCTGGGAGATAGTCCAGCATGGTAATGCAGAAACAGCAGACATGACAGCATATAACAATCTCTCACAGGCTGAGAAAGATGTCTTGAGAGAATAGAGGAAGAAAGATGGAAAAGCTCTGTTTTTCATACACCAAGCTATGCATGAAAGCATACTCCCAAGAATAGCAGCATCGACTAATGCCAAGCAAGCATGGGATGCATTGGAAAATTCCTATCAAGGTTTGACTAAGGTAAAGACATCCAAGCTGCAAATTCTAAGAAAATATTTTGAATCTCTATGCATGAAAGATTCAGAGGATGTAGACACATTCTACACCAGAGTTGTTGGGTTGATAAACCAACTGAAATCTCATGGAGAACCCGTATCAGACCAAAGGGTTGTTGAAAAAATTCTCAGAAGTCTTCCCCCAAGATTTGAAAGTCTGGTTGTGACCTTAGAGGAACACACAGACATGTCGACATTCTCCATTGATGAGCTGCAAGCTTCACTCATCAATCATGAACACAGAATCAGCAGATCACAGACATCATTGGAAGGTGCATTTGCAGCACAGTCATCCATAAGCCGTGGTAGAGGCAGGGGAAGAAACAACTTTAGAGGCAGAGGAAGAAGTTCTTCAAGAGGAGGAAGAGGCAGAAGTCCTGCAAATGTCGGTGGCAGAGGAGATAACCAGAACCCAAGTCAGCCAAGTGGGTAGAGGTTTGATAAATAAAAAATTCAATGTCATTACTGTAAGAATTTTGATCATTATGCATATGAATGCAGGAAGAAGCAATATGACCAAGGAAGACAAAGCCCAAGTCAGTCGACCAGCACCAACATGTCGACAGGAGCAATGTTAATGGCATCGACATCTCCACTTGAATGCAATGCTGTTCAAGAAAGTCCACATGACATATGGTACCTGGACTCAGGATGCAGCAACCATATGACTGGTAATTTAAATTTGTTTTCTAGTCTAGACACTTCAGTTAAAACTGATCTTACACTTGGAAACAATGTCCAAGTTACTGTCTTAGGAAAAGGAACTGTTGATATTCTAACCAAACAGGGGGAGAGTAAGTATATCCCTGATATCTATCATGTCGAAGGTCTGAAACATAATCTGTTAAGCATTGGACAGTTGTTACAAAAAGGCTACAGAGTCTACATGGAAGATGAACACTATGTGATCAAAGACAAGCGTCCAAGCGACCAACTGATAACAAAAGTTCCAATGACAAGCAACTGCTTGTTTCCTTTGAGGATAGTTCCCGACATAAAAGGGAAGACAAAGACAGGAGGTACATTCAAGGCAGAAAGTGAACAAATAGTCGAGATCCTCGACAAGAAAGAAAATTGCAGTGCTAATTTGCAAGCTGCATTTTAGACAGAAAATCAGGATGAATCCTGGTTGTGGCATTTCACATTTGGACATCTGAATTTTGGTGGGCTGAAGCTACTGCACACAAAGAATATGGTGAAGGGATTACCATTGATCGACAGACCAGAGAGGGTTTGTGAAGGCTGCATTTTTGGCAAGCAGCACAGAGATACATTTCCAGTTGGAAAGTCCTATAGAGCACGCACACCACTTGAAATTGTGCACTCTGACATTTGTGGTCCAATGCAGACATCATCCATTGGTGACTGCAAGTATTTTCTAACTTTTATTGATGATTACTCAAGAAAGACATGGGTATATTTCTTGAAACACAAATCTGATGCATTTGGTTATTTTCAGCAGTTCAAGGCACTCGTGGAGAACCAGAGTGGTCACCGCATCAAGATTTTAAGGACCGACAGAGGAGGTGAATATGTTTCAAAAGAATTTCTGATTTTTTTCTAGACCCATGGCATACAGAAAAAATTCACTGCACGGTACACACCTCAACAGAACGGCATAGCCGAAAGAAAGAATAGAACCATCATGGAGATGGCATGCAGCATGTTGGCAGCCAAGCATTTGCCAAATGAGTATTGGGGTGAAGCAGTCGCAACTGCCGTTTACATTATGAACCGATGTCCGACAAAGAGTGTGAAGAAAAAAGTTCCCCAAGAAGCATGGACAGGTATGAATCATAGTGTTTCCCATTTAAAAAAATTTTGTCGTGTTGCATATGCTTATATTCCAGATGAGCTGAGAAAGAAGCTAGACAAGAAGGGACAGAAATGTATTTTGGTCGGCTATTCAGAAGACACAAAAGCATACAAGCTGTATGATCCTGTCACAAGGAAAGTCATAATCAGTCGGGATGTTCAATTTGTCGAGAACGAATCATGGGATGGAACCGTCGACACAAATGTCAAGATTGTGTCGAACATCGACAATGATGATATGGAAGAGGAAGTGGTTCAAATACCACATGTAAGTCAACCGCTCGGAGCACCGTCGACTCCCATGACACCAAGACATGGTTAAGCACAAGGACCATCGACACAAGTAGCAGCTCAAGCTACACCGACAAGTACACCAAGAGGACAGCAGACTCCATCAAGCATTTCGTCGAGGTCGACATCGACAGAACCGGTGAACACAAGAAGTATGCGGGAGATATATGACGCTGGTACACCTAATTCATTCTCTCTGTTTGCATTATTTTCCCCTATATATGATCCACTAACATTTGAAGAAGCTGTTGAGCAAGAAGTATGGGCACAAGCCATGGATGAAGAAATAGAATGCATTGAGAAAAACCAGACATGGGAACTGGTCGATGTACCAAAAGACAAAGATGTAATCAGTGTCAAATGGATTTATAAGACAAAGCAAGATGTTGATGGGAATGTGAAAAAGCACAGAACCACAATGGTAGCAAGAGGGTTCACACAGCAACCTGGCATCGACTTTAATGAAACGTTTGCACCTGTTGCACGCATGGATACAGTCAGAAAAGTTTTGGCCATTGCTGCACAAAACAAATGGCAAGTTCATCAGATGGATGTCAAGTCGGCATTCTTAAATGGATACCTAGAAGAGGAAGTATATGTGGAACATCCACAAGGGTATGAAGTTCCAGGTCAAGAGCATAAAGTCTACAGACTGAAAAAGGAACTCTATGGTTCGAAGCAAGCTCCTAGAGCTTGGTACAGTCATATTGATTCCTATCTCATTGAAAATGGATTTCACAAAATTGAAAGTGAACCGACTTTGTACACCAAAGTCGATGAGCAAGGTAAGATGTTAATTGTGTGCCTGTATGTAAATGATTTAATAGTTACTGGTGATTATGGCATAGCAGATTTTAAAACAGTCATGGAAAGTGAATTTGAAATGACTGATCTGGGGCTTATGAAGTTTTTTCTGGGCATTGAAG
>LPNX011054998.1:0-22967 GCA_001517045.1 Pseudotsuga menziesii | reverse complement strand
GTATAATACGAATGATTTAAAAAATGCGAAAATGTGTAATTCATATTTTTTATAAATATGAATTTTGTGTTTTCAATCGGCGCATTTTTCCCGGCCGACGAGAAAAAAACAAAAGTATTTTCGGCTGAACTATTTGTTCGGCCAAACAATTATTCCGTCAGTTAAAACTAACGTTTCGGCCGAACTAATAATTGTTTGGCCGAAAAACATGTTCGGCCGAACACCTGCAAATCTTCAGAAATCAGTGCTCCAGCTTTTTCCTGAAGCTTTTTGCAATTTCGGACATATCGGATCATATGAAATATTTGCTATTTCATTTCACAAATACTACCATTACATGCATAATTCAATCTAGTTTCTATAAATGTGATTTTTATTAAATTTCATGACATACAGTAAATACTTAGAATATTTTTCCTATAAGGGGTTTGGATTGCTTGAAATTTTAAGAAAAACCAGTGAAATGAAAAATCAATAACATCAAAACGACATTATGAAAAAAATTGAAAAACCAGTGGTATGCAAGTTTGATGTGTTAGTTTCAAAAGGGTACTTTCAATTTTGTGTTATGAAATGAAAAATTATACAAAGTGAAACGTCTCCCTAAACATGTCAATTTTATGATAGTTTTTCAGGTAGGTCCACTTCAAAAAATTCTAATAATTATTGTATGTCTCTGTTGGATACAAAATTATAGTCATGCATTAGTACAATCTGTCTAGATTGTACTAACATATTTTGTTTTTAATAAACAATAATTTAATAATGAATAAAGTTACGTCTTCCGACATGACTATTTACCATAATTTCATTACTTAAGAACATACTGTCAATGTAGTGTCCCTGTAGGTCCTTGATGCGAATGAGTGCGGAAAAAGAGCAAAGATTTTTTTTTTCGTTTTCTTTTCCTTTATTACTATAAAAAGGTTCAGCCTGTTAGCAACAACTTACAAGGAAATCTTAATTTATTGTGTCAAAAACCGTGTGCACTAAAGGGGAGTTTGTCGAGTGCTATTGACCGTACACCAACAACATTGTTTGAAAGAATTCTGGTTATATATACATATATCAACATTAGTCATTACTAATTAAAAACGACCATTTGCTCTCGCTACCATTTATGTTGTTAGGGCTTAGTATTATTTTCAACATAAGAGGCAGTACCTACACTTAACCATTGTAAAACTAATTTCTCTTTTGCATTTAAACATTCATAGAGAGGGCACTCAACCATTTACACCATAAAAGATAAAGAGATCAACCAAGGACATCCACGGACATAAGAACAGTACACATCAAAACAAATAATGCAAGTAATACACATCAAGGCACCGATATACGTGGTTCACCCCAACCTCGGGGTTACGTCCACCAAAACTGCAGTATCATCATATTTTTCAAAAGCTAAATACAAACGACAACCATTCCGTTGCCTTCTCTTCCTGTTTACAGTTCAGGACTCCCGCTCACAGGGGATTTTCTCTATTTCTATTATTTGCTCCACATGAGCACTTTTTGCACAAGCTAGGAAGCCACCTTCAATAGTAAGTCATGACTCCTATTTAGTCCTACCTACATGAGAAAATATAAGCCTGCATACAATGAGGTATATGTATACATATTTACCAACTCATTACCGTATCATCTACCCACCAGGTAGATAATTTCCAAACACATAAAGGACAGGCCAAACTCATTAAGTGTCTAGATCCAGCAGTGTGAACAAAACAGCAAGGTATATTATCCCCTAATGGTGCATCATATATAACGAGCTGTATACTGGTGTTAACTCCCAGTGATTTACAATGATGATGGACTCTAGGAGCTAAACGCCCTCAGGAGCCCCAAGAGTTTGCTAGCCAGCTATATTTCTTTCCTTAACGCGCCTGGGCGCCTGTACTCTAGTACGGTTATAAAAGAAAAGTAAGTATCAGTCCCACAAATATGTCTACATATATATCACGACACAGCTAAGTGCCTTTGGCGATGGGCATATTCAATAATCTAATCATCATGGTATATGATACCTAACGTATCGCCAGGGAAAAACCCAGGAGGCCTTCCTGCTCTTAGGAAAATGTAATCTTTTAATTCCATATTACATTCTTCATTTAAAAAAAAAAAAAGATGGCAGCTTAGTTTTCCCAAGGAACAGTCATTTACCAAAAATGCAACAAGGAGCACATAAACAATTCTGAACATCTAGCTAGGCATATGATGCAATATGGACAGCTTTAGCCAAGTCACAACATTCAGATACATGCAAGAAACAAAATAATACAGGGATTCAGCTCCCCAAACAACTGGAATATCAAGGGCTGCATTTCCGTCCCTCTAGGGAATCACGCGGATCCTAACCAATTTGAGGATCGGAGCTGGCATCTATTTCAGGGAATCGTTACAGTAAAAACCATACGCCTAAAATAGTGACTCCGTGAAGAATACCACTGACCGAAAAATTCCAACAGTTTCAGAGCATTACTATCATGCCAACACACTTATCTAGTAACTAGTGTCGATTTAAGCAAAACAACTTCCGTCAGCCAACCGGAAAATGATCACTATGAACTGATACGGTCGGATCCGGATTGCTTGCAGGACGTAAGGTATATAAATATTTATTCTTAGACCTGCACTGGAGGTCTAAATTTAAGACTGTGGAAGAAAAACTGGATCGATAACCAGTACGTTTGTTTTACAAATCTGAGTCGCTATGAATCTAGGGTTTGTCTCCTAGATATGTAATGAAAAGTAGGTGTGGGAATTATTAGAAGGATGCAGGAGCTAGACGTACCATCTCCAACGCATCTAACATTTTTCCAGAACTACCCATCAACCGACCCCAACTGCAGAAATGTTTTCCGACCTTGGTTATCCAATCATGTAATAACCACTGTGCCTCAAAACCCAAGACACGAACACAGGGTTGTAACAAATTATGATCAGTTTCTTATAAAACAAAGTCACGCAAGGGAATCGTACAGGATAATTACACAGCTCGCAGGCTGGGCCTCTTGCATCCTTCGACTGAAAGTGGAGACGTATGGGGAGGTGATCTCATTATGAACGAATAAAACTAGCTCTTTCACAAGACATCCCCAATTTATCCCCTATTAGATTTAAATTATGGTGTTGTAATCCTGAATGATGCCAGGGCTAGTGCAGTCAGGAGCAATGTTACCAAGGAATTTAATTACCCTTTCCTCAACCTAAAACCCAACATGGGTCAGCATAGGATAGTGATCCGTACCTTTAAAGAGAAGCGGTTAGAAGAGTCGAACTGGGTCTTACATAGCTCGCAGGCCTCTTGCTGGTAAGTCGCTTCCTATAACGATTCTCTTTTAACCCTTGGCACAGGTACTCCCCTACCCGATCTCCAGGTAATCTACAGTTGGTCTAGGTAATCACGACTGGTTTCCATTCCCTCCTGATGGAGAGTTCCCCCAAGAGGTACGCCTGAAGCACCCTTTTTGGACAACAAGCGGTGTACATATCAGTACAAAACTCGGGGAAGTGTCACAGAAAGTGGAGATCGTCCTCCTCTAATACTCAGAGACTGTTTCCCCTCTAAAATGCATGGATTCCCCAGAAGAGAAAGCGCAGACATCTTGCTTATAGGAGGCGTAGACATTTCCTTCATCCCTCACCGCATAGATCCCTCCAAGACAAAAATGCAGAAAACCTCCCCCCCGTTCACTATTCGAAGCCATCCTCATAAAGGTAAAACTCCCAACGGTTCCTTTCACCGCAAATCATGATTTCCCCCCATCAATGAATCCAGTGGTTATAATGACCGCTGAACGTTAGTAATGACACCCAAAAGCATTCAGGGATTTTCAGCATACCAAACGGCTGTGAATCCGGGTAACAGAAGTCAAGGAAAACGACTAATGGTATCCAACACCATCCTCTAATTGGCTGGTATAACGTCCCCTTAAAAATTAATTTAGCCAGCCATCAAAACGCCCTCAATAATTAAACCTATATTCCGGGAGTCTGTTCACATAACTAACTTTTGTTACCCGAAAGTGGGGTCCTCACTAAAAACCTAAATCAGACATCCTCGCGGCATTTATAACACAACTAGTGTTCCCCATTTCTTTACAGATGCCCTTTACTCACCATTTAATCACAATTAATGAGCAGCCAAATTTTTTCCATTTGCTAGATATAAACACACGCTGTGCCTTTAATCCCTATGATGGTTTACTCTAATTGACTTATCAATAATGTATGTGCTCTCTTACCTATATATATGATTTAAATAAGTGGTTTTGCTTCCATGTATGTTTTACATACAATCCATAATGCAAATATATGTCATTAACATATGTATACTATCGTTTTCCATAAATATAAATATGCATAATATGATTCTTCATAAATATATGTCTTGCACATATATATATAGATACTATTGTTTTCCATAAACACAAATTTGCATATGTATGATTCCTCATACAAGACATGTACCTGTGTGAGGTTCCACTCAGCATGGGAACATCATACTATAATGTAGGTGAATAATACATTACCGTGAAATGTTGTAATAGTCAGCATACAATATATGTATCACAAATGTATATGTTTCCAACATATAAATGATTTTGCATTTATTATGCATATAAGGTTCCACTATTTTCTTTATGAGGTTTGTTATGCCCTTGGAGATTATAAGCAACTTAATGGTTTTTACCCACATATATATATATATATATATACATCTCCCATATATAATATTCCGATATATTTATATGCATGCGATTTGTTTCACCATGGGATGTCCCATGATTTATAGGTAGCATTAAAAGTTCCACAAATAATACCTACCTCAAAGTATATCCCTGTCATACATATATTGTTCTTTATAATAATGTTAGAGTGTCCTAGATTTACTTGTAGCGGGAGTAACCTCAGTGTGGTGAGGGTTTTTCCACTGCTCTAGGATGCAAGTATGATTCCTTCCTATTTTTATGAGTCGTAGTCGCTCTTGCCCTTTAAGGTGGGAGGGGGATCTTACATTCTTTCCCCCTAGAATGAACACCTTCCTCGGTGTTACTTGTTTGTCATTACTAACCTTGCTGGCCTCTTGGCTTATTTTCGCATTCTTGTGAGCAAGACCTAATTCTGTTTCTTAACCTCTCTTTTGTCAGACCTACGAAAGCTATTCGTCAGATCTTACATACTTTAACTTTTATCAGTATGAGGACTGCATCATGTTCCCAACTTGAACACTACTTTAGATCTGCATCCTATTAACATCAATGTATCACACAAATTTTAGCATAATTTAGCTTCATTGTACTTTCACATTTATGTATTAAGTCATGTCACCATTTAGTGACTTGAAAAACTGCTATCACAACTTTCTTTATCGTTATCCTTTGAACTCGCCCTGGAGTTAAATTTTTGGGTGGACTTACATATATTCCTGAGGTTACTCTCCCTTTTGACCCCCAGTCAAAAGTTTTCACCTTAGCGACATCAGACAGCGTCCTGTCTTCCAGATGTCCACTTTTTGCCTAGGTCTTTTCTTGCCACACCATGTGCCTAACACCAATGTGCTCACGCAGCAATCACTTGCCTAACACCATTGTGCTCCTGCGGCGTGCATGTCTAACACAGATGTGTTCATGCGGCAATCACTTGCCTAACACCATGGTGCTCCCGCAACATGCAATTTTTCTTTAATATATAGATTTCACCTTATTAATCATAATGCACCCTCCTTGGTGCTTCGCATGACTTTTACCGTCATTGTCCCGACTTGTGAGTCGGCTGTACGGTTAATCAAAGCATCTGTGACACTCACAGTTTTATTATCTATCATAAGTCGCAGCAATTTAATCATCACTTATGAGGGGTATAACCTTGTAAATTATTTGGGAATTTAATCCTTACACATTTCTGCGCAAGTTGAGCACAACTTATTTATGTAGGCATATTTTAATATATCGTAGTGCATGCTGATTGTAGCACTCGTCATCATCATGGTGAAACCTGCAATTGTCAGTATAAAACCACATAATTCCACAGTTGAATCCTCGGTTCATAAAATCTTGAAATTCGGCAATCAACATTCCTTAACCTCATTATTTAAGGCAGTGAATGCTCTTTCTACCAGTCAATCCCGATTGATAGTGTTCTTTGAAATATCCTGCAGTGTCAGTGTAAGACATTATGCAACATTTCATCAATTCAAATAACTTTAGACAATTACAGTGAACACCACATTTCTGTGTGGAAAACTAGGGACACATGTATTATGATAACATCAATAATTCTAAGTGGGCTACTTGCCACCATTTCACACCTTAACCACTTATGTTAGGTCTGCTGATGTTTTGGTTCATCCAATACAAGTCTTTATATTTAGTGCAATATACGAGAAGCATTATCTTTTAAGCACAAGATACTTTACCGTTTCACTTTGGCTATACTCTAGCCAAATTCCATCGGAAATCTAATTAACTTACATTCGATTATTTAGTTGTGGTCCAACTAGGACTTCCACATTTCACCACCTGCAAAATCTCAATGCTCTGTGAGTATAACATACATGAAATGTCATTTCAAACATAAAAATAACATAATATCTACTTGACATATTCTTTCTTTCAGAGCCCAGGAAGCCCCTCCTTAAACACAACTTCCATATCTCTAGGCGTACTTGATGTTTCATGCCTATTGCTTGATACCGTGGTAGCTTGACATTCCCCATGCTCCATAGCTTATCGTCAAGGTATTTCTACCTAATCCCTCTAGACCTGAGTGACTTACATTATATGTTTAACATAACTTGATGCATATATAGATCATCTCAAAAGATTTCTATAATCAACTACTATACCAAAATTTACTATTTTTATCATAACAGATTATTGAAGCTATGGTTTTTCCAAATTTCAACATAACTAATCAAATGTTATCGTCTTGGTAACCTTTTCATAACAAGCAAGGAATCATACAAACTCCAAGTGATATTATTTCTACCAAGGATTTCATCTTTGCCTCTCGTCCTCAAGTGATGCTGCTTCTCACAACCATGCGCACCTGCATTAACTGTTCACACATTCTTGCCCAAATTAAGTCGCAAAGAAAATCATATGATAACATGTTCCTATTTGACTGCAACAAAATATACTTGTGTAAGTCTTTACTTCCTCTTTAATATCTTTAATGTTACGTACTTCAGCTTGCACTTCACTTCAATCAATAAGCATGTAAAACAACATAAGTATATCTTGCGACCAGCGTAATTTAAACAAATAGCCTTTCAGTTCATGCAACTCACTTCATGCATTACACATAATTCTCAGAAGCCATGCAGAAAGTTCAGCAATATTTCCTTGCATTATACTATCACAGCATTAAATCACATAATTCACAACATACCTGCATGTCGATGAGCCCATCAGGTCCGAGCGTTTTAACTTTAGCTCTGATACCATATGTAGTGTCCCTGTAGGTCCTTGATGCGAATGAGTGCGGAAAAAGGGCAAAGATTTTTTTTTCGTTTTCTTTTCCTTTATTACTATAAAAAGGTTCAGCCTGTTAGCAACAACTTACAAGGAAATCTTAATTTATTGTGTCAAAAACCGTGTGCACTAAAGGGGAGTTTGTCCGGTGCTATTGACCGTACACCAACAACATTGTTTGAAAGAATTCTGGTTATATATACATATATCAACATTAGTCATTACTAATTAAAAACGACCATTTGCTCTCGCTACCATTTATGTTGTTAGGGCTTAGTATTATTTTCACCATAAGAGGCAGTACCTACACTTAACCATTGTAAAACTAATTTCTCTTTTGCATTTAAACATTCATAGAGAGGGCACTAAACCATTTACACCATAACAGATAAAGAGATCAACCAAGGACATCCACAGACATAAGAATAGTACACATCAAAACACATAATGCAAGTAATACACATCAAGGCACCGATATACGTGGTTCACCCCAACCTCGGGGTTACGTCCACCAAAACTGTAGTATCATCATATTTTTCAAAAGCTAAATACAAACGACAACCATTCCGTTGCGTTCTCTTCCTGTTTACAGTTTAGGACTCCCGCTCATAGGGGATTTTCTCTATTTCTATTATTTGCTCCACATGAGCACTTTTTGCACAAGCTAGGAAGCCACCTTCAATAGTAAGTCATGACTCCTATCTAGTCCTACCTACATGAGAAAATATAAGCCTGCATACAATGAGGTATATGTATACATATTTACCAACTCATTACCGTATCATCTACACACCAGGTAGATAATTTCCAAACACATAAAGGACAGGCCAAACTCATTAAGTGTCTAGATCCCGCAGTGTGAACAAAACAGCAAGGTATATTATCCCCTAATGGTGCATCATATATAACGAGCTGTATACTGGTGTTAAGTCCCAGTGATTTACAATGATGATGGACTCTAGGAGCTAAACGCCCTCAGGAGGCCCAAGAGTTTGCCAGCCAGCTATATTTCTTTCCTTAACGCGCCTGGGCGCCTGTACTCTAGTACGGTTATAAAAGAAAAGTAAGTATCAGTCCCACAAATATGTCTACATATATATCACGACACAGCTAAGTGCCTTTGGCGATGGGCATATTCAATAATCTAACCATCATGGTATATGATACCTAACGTATCGCCAGGGAAAAACCCAGGAGGCCTTCCTGCTCTTAGGAAAATGTAATCTTTTAATTCCATATTACATTCTTCGTTTAAAAAAAAAAAGATGGCAGCTTAGTTTTCCCAAGGAACAGTCATTTACCAAAAATGCAACAAGGAGCACATAAACAATTCTGAACATCTAGCTAGGCATATGATGCAATATGGACAGCTTTAGCCAAGTCACAACATTCAGATACATGCAAGAAACAAAATAATATAGGGATTCAGCTCCCCAAACAACTGGAATATCAAGGGCTGCATTTCCGTCCCTCTAGGGAATCATGCGGATCCTAACCAATTTCAGGATCGGAGCTGGCATCTATTTCAGGGAATCATTACAGTAAAAAACATATGCCTAAAATAGTGACTCCGTCAAGAATACCACTGACCGAAAAATTCCAACAGTTTCAGAGCATTACTATCATGCCAACACACTTATCTAGTAACTAGTGTCAATTTAAGCAAAACAGCTTCCGTCAGCCAACCGGCAAATGATCACTATGAACTGACACGGTCGGATCCGGATTGCTTGCAGGATGTAAGGTATATAAATATTTATTCTTAGACCTGCACTGGAGGTCTAAATTTAAGACCGTGGAAGAAAAACTGGATCGATAACCAGTACGTTTGTTTTACAAATCTGAGTCGCTATGAATCTAGGGTTTGTCTCCTAGATATGTAATGAAAAGCAGGTGTGGGAATTATTAGAAGGATGCAGGAGCTAGACGTACCATCTCCAATGCATCTAACATTTTTCCAGAACTACCCATCAACCGACCCCAACTGCAGAAATGTTTTCTGACCTTGGTTATCCAATCATGTAATAACCACTGTGCCTCAAAACCCAAGACACGAACACAGGGTTGTAACAAATTATGATCAGTTTCTTATAAAACACAGTCACGTAAGGGAATCGTACAGGATAATTACACAGCTCGCAGGATGGGCCTCTTGCATCCTTCGACTGAAAGTGGAGACGTATGGGGAGGTGATCTCATTATGAACGAATAAAACTAGCTCTTTCACAAGACAGCCCCAATTTATCCCCTATTAGATTTAAATTATGGCGTTGTAAGCCTGAATGACGCCAGGGCTAGCGCAGTCAGGAGCAATGTTACCAAGGAATTTAATTACCCTTGCCTCAACCTAAAACCCAACATGGGTCAGCATAGGATAGTGATCTGTACCTTTAAAGAGAAGCGGTCAGAAGAGTCGAACTGGGTCTTACATAGCTCGCAGGCCTCTTGCTGGTAAGTCGCTTCCTATAACGATTCTCTTTTAACCCTTGGCACAGGTACTCCCCTACCCGATCTCCAGGTAATCTACAGTTGGTCTAGGTAATCACGACTGGTTTCCATTCCCTCCTGATGGAGAGTTCCCCCAAGAGGTACGCCTGAAGCACCCTTTTTGGACAACAAGCGGTGTACATATCAGTACAAAACTTGGGGAAGTGTCACAGAAAGTGGAGATCGTCCTCCTCTAATACTCAGAGACTGTTTCCCCTCTAAAATGCATGGATTCCCCAGAAGAGAAAGCGCAGACATCTTGCTTATAGGAGGCGTAGACATTTCCTTCATCCCTCACCGCATAGATCCCTCCAAGACAAAAATGCAGAAAACCTCCCCCCCGTTCACTATTTGAAGCCATCCTCATAAAGGTAAAACTCCCAACGGTTCCTTTCACCGCAAATCATGATTTTCCCCCATCAATGAATCCAGTGGTTATAATGACTGCTGAACGTCAGTAATGACACCCAAAAGCATTCAGGGATTTTCAGCATACCAAACGGCTGCGAATCTGGGTAACAGAAGTCAAGGAAAACGACTAATGGTATCCAACACCATCCTCTAATTGGCTGGTATAACGTCCCCTTAAAAATTAATTTAGCCAGCCATCAAAACGCCCTCAATAATTAAACCTATATTCCGGGAGTCTGTTCACATAACTAACTTTTGTTACCCGAAAGTGGGGTCCTCACTGAAAACCTAAATCAGACATCCTCGCGGCGTTTATAACACATCCAGTGTTCCCCATTTCTTTACAGACGCCCTTTACTCACCATTTAATCACAATTAATGAGCAGCCAAAAATTTGCCATTTGCTAGATATAAACACACGCTGTGCCTTTAATCCCTATGATGGTTTACTCTAATTGACTTATCAATAATGTATGTGCGCTATTACCTATATATATGATTTAAATAAGTGGTTTTGCTTCCATGTATGTTTTACATACAATCCATAATGCAAATATATGTCATTAACATATGTATACTATCGTTTTCCATAAATATAAATATGCATAATATGATTCTTCATAAATATATGTCTTGCACATATATATATAGATACTATTGTTTTCCATAAACACAAATATGCATATGTATGATTCCTCATACAAGACATGTACCTGTGTGAGGTTCCACTCAGCATGGGAACATCATACTATAATGTAGGTGAATAATACATTACCGTGAAATGTTGTAATAGTCAGCGTACAATATATGTATCACAAATGTATATGTTTCCAACATATAAATGATTCTGCATTTATTATGCATATAAGGTTCCACTATTTTCTTTATGAGGTTTGTTATGCCCTTGGAGATTATAAGCAACTTAATGGTTTTTACCCACATATATATATATATATATATACATCTCCCATATATAATATTCCGATATATTTATATGCATGCGATTTGTTTCACCATGGGATGTCCCATGATTTATAGGTAGCATTAAAAGTTCCACAAATAATACCTACCTCAAAGTATATCCCTGTCATACATATATTGTTCTTTATAATAATGTTAGAGTGTCCTAGATTTACTTGTAGCGGGAGTAACCTCAGTGTGGTGAGGGTTTTTCCACTGCTCTAGGATGCAAGTATGATTCCTTCCTATTTTTATGAGTCGTAGTCGCTCTTGCCCTTTAAGGTGGGAGGGGGATCTTACAGTCAAACAATTGCTAAAATGACATATCAAATGCCAATAAAAAAATTCTGAAAAATAACAGATAGAAAGCTAACACGATTGTTTACAACTTTTGTTTTTACTCGAAAGTGAAATTCTAAACACAAATACAACTTTTCTTTGTTCGAAGTTGAGAAACATGTAAAAACAACGTCGATTTTGTCATAGACCCCCCCAAAATAGACACCCAACTTCATGATTTCACCCAAATTCCAGTAACGTTAAACCTCTGTACATTTTCTTCCAAACCCTTGCGGGAGCCGGGATCGGCTATTCACAAAACATAGATTATTGGTTTGAATACCTACTCCTAAATGCAGTTTAAAAGATTGATTAGAATAGCTAAGGTGGACTTATACAAAATTATATAACCGTACGCTTCAGCTCAGCAGTTGTGTTAAATTTGAGCATATAGATCTATAGACAAACACACAACTCACAAAGAAGATCTCACAATTTACTCAGCCATTGAAGAATGAAACAGTGCAAAAGGCTTGCAGCTGTGAATGCTTTCATTAATAAAAAAAGTAATCCAGATAATAATTACAATAATGTAAAATGGCTTTAATAGCCACAAGCAATTCGAATCCACATGAGGAAGTTCAAATTGATGACTCTACTTGACTGTAGGTAACCAAGACTTGTCTAAATCACAATTGGAGTTCTAAAACACAACCAACTGTTACATTTAGTATTAAATAATGGTTAACTGACTGTGGTAGGTGAGAAAAACGCCCCACATGTGTGCAATTAATTAAACCATTATTTAACTGAATGTAACTGACTCCTAACTTGGCTTGACTAGTCATCAACTGAAGTTAAGGACCCAGTAGTTAACTGTCCTTGTCTAAATCATAACCGGAGCTCTAAAACACAACCAACTATTACATTTAGTATTAAATAATGGTTAACTCACTGTGGTAGGTGAGAAAAACGCCCCACATGTGTGCAATTAATTAAACCATTATTTAATTGAATGTAGAGAGCTAGAACTGAATGTAACTGACTCCTAACTTGGCTTGACTAGTCATTAACTGAAGTGAACTGACCTTGGTTGGTTTGGGCACTCCCAGTTGCTTCCTAAATTGTAGGGATTGATCTAGGAGGCTCCTAAACTTATGCAATCAAGTGCAATAAGTGGCAGTGAGCCTCAATTAGTGTTCCCCACACTTTGGTAATTGAAACATGTGCCCCAATTAGGTTAAGTTTAACCAATGGTACTAATGACTATAAATAGACTGGATGGACTCCCGATTTAGACATGACTCCCAATTTAGAAATATGACCAAATTTGGACAAGGGAGGATTAATAATCCTAACACCCCCCCTCAATGCTAAATTGGACAAACTGTGGGCCCTGGTAACTAAGACCATAGGTCACCCATTACATCAAGTAAAGTAAAGTAACTGCTCAAAAATAAGGTGCTTGGGGAAAAACCACATGGGAAAAAACCCCCCCCTTCTAATTAAGCAGGTAGAATCAGGATCAATATGGTTCTTCTGTGCACAGGTATCCTGGGGCCTGGCATGTGAACCTCTCCATCATATGTCTGGAGGAATCTTCCTCTTTGGAAGAAGAATGATATGCTCAACTAAATCAGAAATATAGACAGCTGCCGGATGAAGACTGGACCCATGTAGAGCAACTGAAGTCAACTGAAAAGTGAGGAAAGGTTCTTGAGAATTCAGAGAATGTGAAGAACAATCAAGAAACTGATATGATGCAGCCATGAACAACAAACCATGAGTGGTAATAACAGCCCCAAGTGTTAGGAGCAGGTGTCCAGGCGGATGCAGAAAATCTTCCTCTTTACTAGTTCTGTGAGAAGATGAGCATGTGATCAATGGTAGAGAAGCATTGGAACTGTTGAGAGCGAATCATGAAGCTCCATAGTCTGATATAGCTTCTGAAATAGATAATGAATCACATAATAAAGTATCAGCAACCTCATATGAGGAAACTAACACCAAATCCCCATCAACAGTTTTGAAGAGAAAGTGCGGTACTTGATTTTTCACACCGAAATTGGTGAGAGCAGCTACAAGCATGACTGAATGCTTTTGAAATTTAAAATATGAACCAAATAATATCGGATCAGAAAGTAAATCAGATCTAAATAGGTTCAAAACAGATCCAAAACTGTGAAATGGAATCAAATCCCCAGCAGTAGTTTTGTAGGAGACTTGCGGTACTTGTTTCTTCACACCATTGATGAGAACAGCTACAAGCGGTACTGAAAGATTATGAATTTGATATATTAAACCAAGAAATATAAGATAAGATCTAAATAAGATCATATCAGATCCAATAAGGTTAATATCATATTCAAATAAATGGTTAACCGAGACGGTGGATGCACGGCTTTCTTCTTCTTCAAAATTCTGAATTTTGGTGCATGCAATCCTGCAGGAATTTGCTGGAAAAACTAGATCATGGGGAGAGAATGGATCACTTTGGTAGTCTGATATTTCTTCCAAAATATCGAAGGTATCACATATTTGCACACCAGCAGCAACATTAGAGGAAGAAAAATCAAATTTCTCTTCACTTTCGGAAGCAATTACTAGTAAATTTTGCACAGAATTTAAAGGAAAATCACCGGTGAATGTTTGCATGGAAGTGCAGCAGAATTTTTCTTCAATATCAGAGATTTGAATGTCTTCTTCTGTTTCAGCAATATGAGAAGATGAGATATCAAATATCTCATGAACTTTCATAGCATCAGGAGAAGGAGTCACTGCATGGAGGCTGTCTTCAATTCAAATTGACTGTGTAGAAGTTTCTGCTTCTTCTTCATCTTGAACAACTTCATCAGAGAGAGTGGAGGCCGAGCTTTTTGGATCAAGGATGCTTATGGTGCTGGATGTGCTCCATGTGCTTTCAAAGGTTCTTTCCAATCTTGCCCAGAGTTCCTTTGGATCTTTAATAGATCTACTGTGGTAGCGCATGCTAGGAGAAAGAGCCAGTTCCATTATTTCAAAAGCTTTATCCTTTGCATTTAGCCAGTCATTTTCACTCTCAAAGAAATTTCTACCTAATCCATCAGACACCCAAAAGAGTTTTCGTCTATGTAGAAATCCAATCATCTTCACCTTCCATTCAAAATAGTCCGAGGATCGGGTGAGAAGAGGAACTGATGAATTCATTTCGAAGTTGTACCTGCAAAACAAAAAAAATGATCTAGTAGGATATCCGAGGAGGAAAGTGCCTTGTCCGTCGAGGCTCTGATACCATGTTAAATTTGAGCATATAGATCTGTAGACAAACACACAACTCACAAAGAAGATCTCACAATTTACTCAGCCATTGAAGAATGAAACAGTGCAAAAGGCTTGCAGCTGTGAATGCTTTCATTAATAAAAAAAAGTAATCCAGATAATAATTACAATAATGTAAAATGGATTTAATAGCCACAAGCAATTCGAATCCACATGAGGAAGTTCAAATTGATGACTCTACTTGACTGTAGGAAACCAAGACTTGTCTAAATCACAATTGGAGTTCTAAAACACAACCAACTGTTACATTTAGTATTAAATAATGGTTAACTGACTGTGGTAGGTGAGAAAAGCACCCCACATGTGTGCAATTAATTAAACCATTATTTAACTGAATGTAACTGACTCCTAACTTGGCTTGACTAGTCATCAACTGAAGTTAAGGACCCAGTAGTTAACTGTCCTTGTCTAAATCATAACCGGAGCTTTAAAACACAACCAACTGTTACATTTAGTATTAAATAATGGTTAAGTGACTGTGGTAGGTGAGAAAAATGCCCCACATGTGTGCAATTAATTAAACCATGATTTAATTGAATGTAGAGAGCTAGAACTGAATGTAACTGACTCCTAACTTGTCTTGACTAGTCATTAACTGAAGTGAACTGACCTTGGTTGGTTTGGGCACTCCCAGTTGCTTCCTAAATTGTAGGGATTGATTTAGGAGACTCCTAAACTTATGCAATCAAGTGCAATAAGTGGCAGTGAGCCTCAATTAGTGTTCCCCACACTTTGGTAACTGAAACATGTGCCCCAATTAGGTCAAGTTTAACCAATGGTACTAATGACTATAAATAGACTGGATGGACTCCCGATTTAGACATGACTCCTGATTTAGACATATGACCAAATTTGGACAAGGGAGGATTAATAATCCTAACAAGTTGTTAATAATTATATTTGTTTGAGAGGTCTTTAAACTTAGTTCCCATTTGGGACCTGGAAGATTCGCTCACGGAATTTTAGACGGCTGTGAAAATAAAATAGCGAACTCCAATAACGTTAAACCTCTGTACATTTTCTTCCAAACCCTTGCGGGAGCAGAGTCGTTCAAGTACCTGCTGAGTGTTAAGCTAGTCTTAAATTATATATTGTCTGTTTATTTTTTCAGATTTTTGGACTTGTTTATCATTTTACTTGTGGCTGTGTCCAAGTGTAATAAGTGTAAGGTAGGGATTTATTTTATGGTCACAGTATATTGTTATTTTTAAATGCATCTTGATTAAGATTTAAATAAGCTTTTAAGTTAAAAGGTGGTTAAAGAAACTGCTAACAATTTGTTTTTGTTTTTTTCATATCAATTTTTGTTTTTTGTTTATTAAATAATATTTGTTATGGTTCTGTTAGTTACTTATTGGTTATATAGTTTTTCAGCTTAATTGGTAAACCTAGGTTGTATGATTTAATTTTGTTTTGCATCTTAATATATCTATTTAGATCCATGATATTCATACTACTTTGGAAATTGATTCTATGATTTACGACTTACAATTCATAGTAGTGAATGGATGAAACTAATTCACTTCTTTTTCTATAATTAAGTTGATAGTTGTTAATATCTCATATTTTGGGCTTTATTGAGTTGATTAACAAGATTAACCTATTTTGTTATGCTTAAATACATGTTAATTAAAAATTAAAATAACACTCCACTATTTATTTTTGGATTAAGAGTGATTGACTTCACTCCACTATGGCATCTAAAAGGTCCCTCCACTTCTTGCACACACCCATTCATCTCTCAAACCAAATATATCAAAGATATGTTGAGAAAGTTTAAAATGGGACATTCAAAACCATTTAGTACTCCTATGGTCACGGGTTGTAAATTAAAGAAGGATGACGAGTCTTTGGAAGTAGATCATACCATGTATAGGTCACTCATTGGAAGTTTTCTATATGTAACAACTACAAGACCAAATGTGATGCAGTCTGTAGGCTTGGTCACCATATTTCAGTCTACCCCCAAAGAAACACATGTGGAAACAGTGAAAATAATCCTCAGACATTTGAAAGGAGCTATGGAGTATGGTCTATGGTATCCAAAAGGAAAGGAATTCACTATGAAGGCATTTATTGATGCATATTGGGAAGGAAGTGTTGATGCTAGAAAGAGCACCAATGGAGCATCATTTTACTTGGGAAATTGCTTCGTATCATGGCTAAGCAAAAAGCAATCCTCTATTTTTCTCTCGACTGTAGAAGCTGAGTATATTGCTGTGGCATCATGTTGTACTCAAGTCATCTAGATGAAAAAAACATTAGAATATATACTTGTGAAATATGAGGACCCAATTATGATACATTGTGACAACACAAGTGCTATAAACATATCAAAAAATTCAATTATGCATTCCAAGACCAAGCACATTCCAATAAAATATCACTTTTTAAGAGAACAAGTGTCACAAAATGTTGTCAAATTGGAATATGTTAATACAAAGGAACAAATTGCAGACATCTTTACTAAACCACTATCTCGAGGGTCCTTTGTCTATCTCAAATAGAAGATGGGGGTTATCTCTCTTCCTTAGGATAAACTGAAAAATTGTAGTGTGTCACAAAAGGTGGATATAGTCAACACGAGGAGTTTTGAGATCCTTTGTCATTAATGTCAAAGGGGGAGAAATTTGGAGAATGGTTTTCATTAATGGCAAAGGGGGGAGATTGTTGAGTATGATTGTCATTGATGTTAAATAAGTTCATTAATAACATAGGAAAATGATATCAATTCGATCATCACCATGTTTAGTCAAAGATGTCGAAGGTTGGTATTGACTTATTGAATTATGATCGAGTTTCTATCAGTCAAATTCGACCTAATCGACCTATTTTCAACCATTTTCAATCGAATTTGACCTCTTGTCGATCATTACCAAGTCGAAGTCGACCTCTTGTCGACGATTGTCAGTCGAAGTCGACCTCTTATCGACCATTGTCAGTCGAAGTCTGAAAGGAGTAGACAGAGTCTAGTTCGGAATTGAATTAGCAAGTCTAAATCATAGTTCGACACTATAATCAACAAAATTGAAATCGATGGAGTCTAGTTCAACATCAGAATCGATAAGTTAGAATCGAAAAAGTTCAGTTCGACATTGGAATTGACAAAGTCGAAACAATGGAGTGAGAAATGCTGGAATATGCAATGTATAGTTGAATTTGATTCTTGACATCGAAATTGATCGATCAGATTCAGAATTGAAAATATCGACATACTATAAATCAACAGATAAAAGGTTTAGAAGTTGACGTGTCTAAGTTGGGATTGTGAAGTCGAAATATTTCATAATCATATTGTTAAAAATCACAAGTTTAAACAGACAAGGTAATTCTAAATTAATTCTCTTTGTAAAGGGTCACGATGAAGAGTTGTGACTATTAGACAAAGAGGCACAATTGAAGGTGTATAAACAAGGATTTAGCCTTTCAAATAACTGTCTCTCTACACACAGATTGAAAATCATAAAGTGTAGAAAACAAAGAAATGCATAATCATCTAAGGGTGGTTGGGAGGTGCAAGGAAATGCAACAAAAGCATGCAAGAAGTCGTAGCTTCCTTCCAATCGTTGTTGGTAATAAGGGTGTCAGTGCATTCTTTAGTTGTAGCTGAAAATCTTGAGTGTTGTAACATCCAACAAGTTGATGCTTGCAAAATATTTGTAAACATAATTTTGAAGTGATAGAAAGTGTTTGTGGTTTTTTGTTATTAGGTTTTCATGATAAAATTATGCGTTCAATTTTTATTTTAAATAAAGTGATAAAAATTAAAGACATCTAAAGAGTGATTCACCCCTTCTCAATATTACTCAACTTTCCAACTATATTATTTTTCTTTAATATATACTCTTATTATTATTTTTCTTTACTTTTAAAATGGTAGATATGTTCGAATAATTTGTTACTTAAAAATGTATATTACTAAGAGAAACTTATATGATGTAGGATATTTTGTTTTTTCATTTTGGACTTGTCAAAATAGGGTTAGCAAAGTAAATAATTTTATATACTCTTATTATTTTCATTTTGGACTTGTCACAAAAGGGTTAGTATTTACAATTCTTTAAATTATTTGTCTTAAGCCTCCTGAAATTATATAATAATAGGTATATTACTAAGAGAAACTTATATAATGTAGGATATTTGGTTTTTTCATTTTGGACTTGTCAGAATAGGGTTAGTATTTACAATTCTTTAAATTATTTGTCTTAAGCCTGAATAATAATAGGTATATTACTAAGAAAAACTTATATGATGTAGGATATTTTGTTTTTTCATTTTGGACTTGTGAGAATAGGGTTAGTATTTACAATTCTTTAAATTATTTGTCTTTAAGCCTGAAATTATAGTGTAATCTATTTTGGATTAGGGAAATACTATATGATGTAGGACGTTTTGTTCTCTCTTGGGCATTATAGTTTTATTTAATCGAATACTTTTAAACAATTGGTTTCTTTCAATATTTTTAACACATTTATCCAATAAAATTTTAATATGAAAATAATAAAATTATGATTCAAACTTCCAAATTAAAAATTTGGTATGCAACCTGACGCAGACCATGTGAAACCATCGGCAAAAGTTGGAGTTTTCTTCTGCAGCTGGAGTTGATGGAGTTGATGCGCCGGGATCGGCTATCCACAAAACATAGATTATTGGTTTGAATACCTACTCCTAAATGCAGTTTAAAAGATTGATTAGAATAGCTAAGGTGGACGTATACAAAATTATATAACCGTACGCAGTTTTTAATAATTATATTTGTTTGAGAGGTCTTTAAACTTAGTACCCATTTGGGAATTTTAGACGGCTGTGCAAATAAAATAGCGAATTCCAGTAACGTTAAACCTCTGTACATTTTCTTCCAAACCCTTGCGGGAGCAGAGTCGTTCAAGTACCTGCCGAGTCTTAAATTACATATTGTCTGTTTATTTTCTCTAATTTTTGGACTTGTTTATCATTTTACTTGTGGTTGTGCTAGTTAAGATTAACCCAAGTGTAATAAGTGTAAGGTAGCTATTTATTTTATGGTAGCAGTATAGTTATTTTTAAATGCATCTTGATTAAGATTTAAATAAGCTTTTAAGTTAAAAAGGTGGTTAAAGAAACTGGTAACAATTTGTTTTTTTTTCATACCAGTTTTTGTTTTTTTGTTTATTAAATAATATTTGTTATGATTGTGTTAGTTACTTATCGGTTATACAGTTTTTTCAGCTTAATTGGTAAACCTAGGTTGTATGATTTAATTTTGTTTTGCATCTTAATATATCTATTTAGATGGACATGATATTCATACTACTTTGGAAATTGATTCTATGATTTAAGACTTACAATTCATAGTAGTGAATGGATGAAACTAATTCACTTTTTTTTCTATAATTAAGTTGATAGTTGTTAATATCTCATATTTTGGGCTTTATTGAGTTGATTAACAAGATTAACCTATTTTGTTATGCTTAAATACATCTTAATTAAAATTTAAATAGGCTTAGTTAAATAGTTAAATGGAACCGTTAGTCAAGCTTTTATATTCTTATGATTACTAAACTTTTTGTTTGTACAATTGATGTTTTAAATTTATTTTTAAGTGTGGACTTCAAAAATGACCTCGCCAAAAGTTGAGTGGTTGTGCTAGTTAAGCTTATAGGCCTTTGGATTTTCTTGAGGGCATCAACAAGATTAAAGTGAGTGTAAAAAGTGTACAACCAAGATTCCTTTTATGATCGTGGTACTTTGTTATGTTTAAGTAATTTATTTTTAAGTGTGGACTTCAAAAATGACCTCGCCAAAATTTCAGTGGTTGTGCTAGTTAAGCTTATAGGCCTTTGGACTTTCTTGAGCGCATCAGCAAGATTAAAGTGAGTGTAAAAAGTGTACAACCAGGATTCATTTTATGATCGTGGTACTTTGTTATGTTTAAATGCCTCTTGATTAAGATTTAAATAAGCTTTAGTTAAGAGATATGGGTTTTTTTATTTTTGTTTCTTTTCATATAAGTTTTTGTATTTTTGTTTATTAAATATTATTTTCTTTATGTTTATATTAATTAGTTTAATGTTTAAGTTATCATAAATGGTTTTAGTTATCTTAAATGGATAATTTGGTAATTGGTTTAATGTTTAGCTTTTATTTAAGGCCAATCATCTTAACTAAGTGGTTTGTTGTGCCTATTTATATTTAGGCCACTTTACTTGTAATTGTATTAATAAAACAAATATTTTTAGATTAAAACTATTTTTGTATTAATTGCATTATTTAAATAATGTAATTTTATTTTAGTTACATTTTTTAAAATATAATTTTATTTTAGTTACATATTTATTGGTAAAAACTAAAACTTGTTTTATGTTTAAAATATATAATGTAATTTTAATTATATTTATGATTTTTTTAAGAAAAGAAATATTGATAAAGATTAAGAGTAAGAGGTGAAAATGTGTTTTATATTAATACGATTAAGATAACTTAATAATGAGTTTAAATTTATTAATTTGAATTTGAGTTTGAATAAAACAATGTTAGAATAATGATGATGTAATCATTTTTAAAGGATCATTTTCTACACTTTCTATTAGATAGTGTATAATATGTTAAAATTATGTGTTTTATAATTAAAATAATAATTATTATTTTAAATTTTATTAAGATAATTATAATTAATTTTAAATTTATTTATTTAATTTTAATAAAACAATGTTAGAATAATTATGATGTAATCATTTTTAAAGGATGATTTTCTATACTAACTTGTATACTATGTTATACTATGTTAAAAATATGTGTTTTATAATGATATAATTAAAATAATAATAATTATTTTAAATTTGATCAATTATTGATATGTTTAAGATAATTATAGTTGATTTTAAATTTATTAATTTAATTCTAATAAAACAATGTAAGAATAATTAGGATGTAATAGTTTTTAAAGCACTAACTTTCTATTGGATAATGTATAAGATGTTAAAAATATGTGTTTAATAATGATACGATTAAAATAATTATTATTCATTTAAATTTTATTGATTTTAAATTTATTTATTTAATTTTAATAAAACAATGTTAAAAATAATCATTTAATAATGATAATCATCTTTTGAATTAAATATCCAACAAAATTTAAAAAAAAAATATTACTTATAATTAATTTTTAAAAAATTCAACTTATATCTAACCTATTTTGGATTTATTGTTTAAAAAATAATAAAATAAATAAATCTATGGATTAGTTATTTGCATTTCCACGTAATAGTACTATAAATGTTTAAACTATTTTTTGCCCTAAACTTATAATAATACTACCAAACTAATAAATATAAAAAAAAATTATTAATTTTATATCTTTAATAATTTTAATCTAAATATTATCAAACTAATAAATTATAAAATTCTTCCATTTAATAATTTTATATCTTTACCATTTTAATCTATTTTGGATTTGCTATTAACATTGCCACCTAACCATACTTTAAATGTTTGGACTATTTCTTTATCTAATGTAAACTACTTAATCACTATGTCTAATGTAAACTACTTAATCACTATGTAATACTGAAACTTATGTTTATATATACAAACCCACCCACCCAATGTTCTGGCCACATCTGAATTAGAAAAAGAAAGGAAGGAAGGTATCATATAATATATTATATGTTTTTTTTTTTTAATATAAAATATTGATTTCTGATTTTCTAACTGTACTGTTAAAACCTGGATTTTTTAAAATTATTTTTTCATAACATTAAAACAATACTTCCGAGTAAAAAATTATTTGAGTGACACGTCTATGGTAAGTAGTTGGACTCTGATGATCCAACTCTGATAACAGATATATGAGACTAAATACTACACCAGAGCCTGCATGCTTGGTTGTTAGTAGTTAGATTCTGATCATCCAACTCTTACAAGGGATTACAGATCTTGAAACTCCAATGCTATTCATGCTTATGGAATGGAGAGAAAAAATCACTAATTTTCTGATTGGAATTTATAGAAGCTCGAGCGCTACATCTACACTGTATAACAGTGGTTGAGTGT